>JAJOZX010004071.1:395000-420000 GCA_023014485.1 Bathynomus jamesi
AATGAAAAACTTTGAGGCGGACGTTGTGTTTCGTTTGTATATCGCTTCGAGGAGATATAGAAACCTTTACAGTGTCGTCAAAATTAAAGATACGATTACGAATTCGTGTAGATAAATAAGGTAAAAAATGTTTGTAATAGCTGAGAGATTTGTAAAAGTCGAATTTAGTGAAGTTAAAATAGTTAGTATATATTATATCGTGTTCTAAATCACCTATTATAGAAGCATGCAAAAGATCTCTACAGTTTAGCTACGGAAGCTTCACACGCTCACTGTCGCTAGAAAACAGTCGGTTTTATCCGATTTTGTCGGCGAGATGAAATGGCAGGTTTGCGAAGGTAGCAAATGTAAGATTTGTAATGCTTCTCAAAATGCGTCTTGCAATCTAAAGTCTTGCTTGAATTCTTCCTTTTCATTTAACCACAAAAAGTCGAGAAACTGTTCGTCCTTACCCATTTTTTCTCATTAATAATGAGTCAGGAGGGCCAGAAACCAACGCATGGCTCAGACCAACTAATGCGGGTCATTGCTGTAACTTCTGTATTATTAACATCTTTAGGATTCGAACCCCGCCGACCTCATTGTCATTATATAGGGAAACAGTTATCCACGAAGCTTCTGGCACTAGTAGTGTATGATAATTTGGAGTTGTAAGGGTCAAAACTTGGGTAATACCTTTAACAACTGTTATTACTGAAAGATAATATAAAGTGGATGATCAGTGACTGGCAGTGATTTTCATTTTAACGAAATGGCATATCAAACAAAAAAATTACCGCTTGTGTGTTGGGACTTGGGACTAGGTTAGGTTGGGTTAGGTTGGGCTAGTTTAGGTTAGGTTAACTTGGGCTTAAATTGTCGATGATCAAAATATGAAAGAAATCAGATTAAGTTTCTAATTAAAAGAAAAAATATCACCTTCAGAGCAATCAAAAAAAAAATATATATAATTCAAAAAGTTACATACAATATCGTTATTTCATTGTACTGATGCAGCCATTTGCATTATTCTACTACGCTAATATTTTAATCCACTTTACAGAATAGAAGAGAAGTTGCTTTTAATTTTGTATATAAAAATATTCACGTCATTTAAATAATGTTACAATAATTCACAAAAGAGGACAGGTTTGCGCTTTACACATCTTCAAACCGTTTGTCAGTTAATTGAATTATGAATATCCCGCGACATAGTTGCGTTGAATACATTTCTGAATAATTAATATACCTAAAAATAAAGGGATTTTTAATAATATATATATATAATCCTAGCCAACATTAAGGGCCTTAAATCAAATCATTCTCCGGACAAAGTTTTATACCTGAAAGGACTCGTGCAAGAAACCGGAGCAGACTTTGCATGCCTCACGGAAACCCATCTAAAGGACTGCCAGGCGAACTGTGAACACTGAGTTCTGTATTGATAAAAAAGAAATACAAATTGACAACTATAACATCCTCTGAGCCGACAGAACGGTGAGACGTAAAGGAGGATGTGCTATTTACACACGCGAAAGGCATATAGCAGAAATGACTATAAGTACCTCAAACAGCTATGTAGAATGTGGAGCAGCAAAAGTTGAAAAATTAAATATGGTGCTAATTGTAATGTACTGTACAGACCCCCGAACACACCAACCTCAAAATTCTCCTCCAACCCCAAATATTTTTCTCTGTGGTGATTTTAATTTTCCATTCATGAAATATAAAAGGATAGGAAAAAATATATGTGTACGCCAGGACAAGGGGGGCACACGGGAAGACCAGGAGCAGGTAAAAATGCTACTAGCTCTGGCTGATGAATTTATGTTAACTCAAGAAATAACAGAAAACACAAGAAAAAACAACTCTCCCAGATTTGGTGTTCACAAACAACAGCAACCTAATTGATAATGTAGAAATATCCCCACTTATAATATCGGATCACAACATTATTGAAATAACAACCAATATAAAAGCAACAAGAAAGGAAAGAACACAAACAACAGAAAGAAGCAAATTTGAATTTTTTTATTTTCACTCCAAAGCTATAAATTGGAAAGATGTTGCATCCAGCATGGAGGTAATAGATTGGAAATCCATCTTCGACGCCAAGACAACGGAAGAGATACTAACGACCTTAGAGGAGAAGACGCTGGAAATTATGGAAAGACATGTCCCAAAAATACAGCAAAGAGGAAAGAGAAGCAGATTCAAGAGACAAAAGAGGTCATTGTTCCGAAAGAGAAAAAGAGTGACTGCAAAATTAAGTAACTGTAAAGATAACAACACCAGAAAAATATTAAATGATAAACTGCAGAGTATCGATTGCATCATACAAGAACTAACTGAGAAGCATACAGAAAAAGAAGGTGACGCTATAGAGGCGATAAAGGTTAACTCAAAGTACTTCTATAATTTTGCAAAAAAGAAGTCGAAAAACCACGCGACTATTGGACCTTTGAAAAACGAAGACAGTGCTTTATCTGATGATCTAACAGAAGTATCCGAAATATTAAGAGCTCAGTACGAATCATCTTTCAGTATGCCAAAAACTGACAAACTGATATGCGATAGAAACGCGTTCTTTGAAGAAGAACTACAAGGAGAAAGTATAACGGACTTCTACTTTACTACAGATGATATTACACAAGCTATAAGGAAACTAAAAGCACACTCAGCGGCAGGACTGGACAAATGGAATGCCACACTGATCAAAAACTGCAAGAATGCAATCGCTGAGCCCCCATATTGGATATGGAGACGATCACTAGACACGGGAAAAATATCGGGCATCCTGAAGAGCGCGAACATAGTCCCAATATATAAAGGAGAAGATCGATCCGAGGCCAAAAAATATAGGCCAGTGTCGCTTACATCTCATCTCACTAAAATATTTGAAAGAATAGCTAGACAGAAAATGTATGACTTTTTGGAAACTCAGAAAAAATTAAATGATAAAAAACATGGGTTTCGGTCAGGCAGATCATGCCTTTCACAACTAATGGAACACTACAACAACATTATTGATGCACTTGAAAGTAATGAAAACTATGATGTAATATACACAGCCTTTGCCAAAGCATTCGACAAGTGTGACCATGGAATCATGATATATAAACTGAAATATATAGAAATAACAGCAAAAGTAGGGAAAATTCAGTGGCGTAGCGTGGGGTGTGCGGGGTGTGCGGACCGCACAGGGCGGCCACTTTGGGGGGCGGCCAATTTTGGCCAAGGCTGGCATTACGGTACGGTATGGTACGAAATACCATATTGTTTTCTATGTTTTAAATTGAATTATTAAATTTTTTTTTTATTGTCTATCATCACGGTTTCAATTTTCATCATTATTACATTGTTCCTCAATCAATAAAATGTAAATCCTTTATATACGTGTGTTTGCTGTAGTGGAAGGTATGTTACGTTTAAGGAAGGGGGGCGGCCAATTTGGCTACCGCACAGGGCGGCCAAAACCCACGAGTCGCCACTGAGGGAAATGGATATATAATTTCCTTAATGAACGGCGGCAAGTCGTTACAGTACAAGGAATATCTTCATCTTCATCAGAGGTCCTCAGCTCAGTACCTCAAGGAACAGTATTAGCTCCACTACTCTTCATAATCATGCTAACTGACATAGATGAGGACGTTACCAGAGACAGCACAGTAACATCCTTTGCCGATGACACAAAGATCAGTAGAAAAATAAGAAACCCAGAGGATACAGGATCTCTACAAACAGACATGAACAGAATCTACAAGTAGACGGAAGACAACAATATGAAGTTTAACACCGAGAAATTTCAGCTGTTACGGTACGAAAAAGAGAGGACCTAAAATCCATAGAATATTATACCCCAGATGGACAGGAAATTCAGAGAAATTCTAAAGCAAAATATTTAGGGGTTGTAATGACTAATGATGCGAAATTTGAAACACAAAATAAAATAGCAGTAAACAGAGCAAAGAGAATAACTGGGCAGATACTGAGAACCTTTAAACGAAGGGATCGGAATATAATGATTCCTCTACTGAAAACACTGATCATACCCAAATTGGAATACTGCTCGGTCCTAACATGCCCATATGAAAAAGAAGACATTAGATAACTAGAAGGGATTCAGAGAAGCTTCACAACCAAGATCAAGGGGTGCAAAGAACTAAACTACTGGGAAATAATAATAAATAATAATAATACTCTTTATTCAGAAAGAACACATTACATAAGATATTCATTACATCCATACTGGTTTACACAATGTTAGGATTAACGCTTAATTTTTGTAATTTAATTACAATATTCTTATCTGAATATTCCGTTTGGAAGCATGACAGCTTTTCAGGCAAAAGTCTTTGAGATTCACTTCTATTTTTATATAGGAAAATATTAAATATAAATAGAATTTGTGGAAAATAAAATAATGTTGTATTTAGTTAACTCTGTCATTACAAATGAAAATTGAAATAATCCTTAAAGTAATAGAAAGTTATAGAAATAATAGAAAAGAAAAATGGTGAACGATACAAATCATGATACAATTTTAAAGTTACAAAGATACAGATGAGTGAGGCATATTATAAGTATGGCGCAATATATTGGAAACGTTTAACATCTAATTACCCAATTAGTAAGAGTAGATAAAGTGTTTCTTTAGTGGGTTGCGAAACGATATTAGTGATGGTGCTTGTCTGATGTTTATGGGTATAGCGTTCCAGATATCTGGCCCTTTGTAGGAGAGAGCATTTCCTGCAATTTGCGGGGAATAATTTGGTTTATGTATGAAATCATTGGGAAGACTTGTATTATGATTACGGTTGATTTGATTGGGGGGTAATCACCCTGTGAATGGTCGAAGTATAGTTTCTGTTATTAGCAACTGTGTACATACTGACACCGACAGTAAGTTTATACAGGTCATTTAGTTTTAGAATATTTAAGTTTCTGAACATTGGAGAGGTATGAGATCGTCTGTTATTGCCTGAGAGAGTTCGAAAACATTTTTCATGGATTACTTCTAGCGGATACAGTATATACAGTAATTCTTTGTACTACCCCATGCTGTGATTCCATATTGCAAGTGTGGATGGATAAAAGTAATACAGTGTGAGGAGGGCATTTTGGGGAATTGATTTTATGAGTTTAAACAATATGTAGAGAAATCTAGATATTTTTTATTTGATATGTTGTGTGTGGCTTTTGAAATTTAATTTTTCATCTGACTTTATGCCGAGAACTTTAACTTCATTTACTTTGGCAAGAGTGGTGTTTTCAATTATTAATGGTGTGTGCACGATTGCAGTTTTTTAGTTACAATCATACAGTATATGATGATTTCGTCAAGTTTAGTAAAAGCTTATTTGCACACATCCATTTATAGACATGATTTAATTGCCTGTTCACTTCGTTCATTAGGTAATTGATATCGTGGTGTGTAGAAGCGAGTGTTGTATTACACTGCCCAACAAAAAAACATTTTTTTGCTGGTGATTTAATTCTAAGACCTGTTTCTGGATAATATTGATGTGCTGATTTAAGAAATCACCTTAGATTTTGTCCATCACATCAGGTTTTCGTGCAATGTGCAATGCAATATGCCTATTTTGGGTGATCCATGAAGGGCACTTATCAAAATTGATGATTTTTGAGACCTGTTAACAGCTGTTTTGCTGTTAAAATTTTATCTGTGGAATACGCAAATCTGTGCATTAAATCTAAAGGTCATGTACAACATATTAAAATCTTGGGTATCTGTGATTTCCCCAGGTGTGAGCGTGACGTCATGATCATGGATTCATTTTTTGCTTATTTAAACACTTTCAATCACTTTATGTGTCAATATTACCATTGTATATTAAAGTTCACTCCCTGCACAATTGTTTACTTTTCCATGCTGATTCTGAGTATGTAAAAACTTATTTTTTGAAAAGAAAAAAATTGGGCATAACCCTGCCAAAATGCGATATCTCCGTATTTCATTGCTCGAAAACCTGACGTGATAGGCAAAAACTAAGGTGATTTTTGAAATCAGCACACCAAAGTTACCTAAAAACAGGTGTTAGAATTAAATCAGCAAAATTGGTGTTGGGCAGTGTTATCTGCATATTGAACACAGTCTAATGTTGTTGATCAATAAAAATCATTTACATGCATTAAGAAGAGTAAGGGTCCAAGGATTGATCCTTGTGGAACCCCATTTTCCAATATAGCATATTCTGATGAAATATCATTTACTTTAACATACTGGTGACGATTAGAGATATGACTTAAACCACTTTAGCATATTTCCCTTATGTTATATGTGTTTAATTTGTCTAGTAAGATATGTGAGAGCGTATCAAAGGCTTTCGACAAGTTGAGGAAAACTAAGATTTTTTTTTTTTAGTTTAGTTTTTAATAGATATTTTCTAATAGCATGTTAATAGCGTCTTCTGTGGTGTCCTTCTCTAAAACCAAATTGTGTTTTTGTTAGGATGTCGTATTTAGCTAAGAAATATTTTACTCAGAGATGGTAATACGGAGATTGGTCGGTAATTGGATGGAGAATCAGGGCTACCTGATTTCAATACTGGACAAACCCTGGCTATCTTCAGGTGATTAGGGAATGCACCTACCTTGTACTATTGACTCATTCATAAGTCTTGTGAGTGGGGTTTTTATAACATCTGATATTAGTTTATATATTTTCACTGAAATTAAACTGGTATCAGCGCTTTAATTTTTTAAGTTTTTTAATGTAGCTGATGTTTCGTTTAGCAGAATTGGTTCAAAGAAGAAAGTATTTGGTGTGGGCTGTGATATATATGTTGCTGGTAGTGACTGTCTGATATTGGAATGGCAACTGCCGTATTGCTTCCTATTTTCGAAAAAGAAATATTTTAATAAATTGGCCACGTCTTTGGGATCACTGTAGGAAATTCCATCCTGTGTAAAGAAGTTACGAGATTTGTCTTTTCTTTTTTGGCGTTAACTAGGACCTTCAAAGTATTCCATAATCCTTTAGGATTAGATTTTTTTTTTCGGTAATTTTAGAATAATTGTCCGGTTTTGGGGTATTTATGAGCAAATTTAGTATGTTACAATAATTTTTATACGTTCGTTCATTAATATCATTCTTCCATAGTTTATAAAGAATGTTTACGTTTATGCTTACAATAACGGTTGGAGTGATCCACTAATTGTTATAGTTCTTTTCTGACGAGTTTCCACTTCATATGAAAATTAGTATTAAATATATTCATGAGTGTTTCAGAAAGTTTGAAAATTTTGTTTCTATTTCACAGTTACTTTGTTATTCTCGACCAGTCAAAACTTGATCTCTGATAAATTTTAATTTATTATTATAGGTGTAGGGTCTAAAGTCAATTTTTATTCTTTCCTGTATTTGTACAGTAAATAGCTAATTAGCATTGTATATGTGGACAGATGGTCCGTAATGTGTAATAGGAGTATACCTGACGTACCGTCAAGGGGAGATCGCACCCAGATTTGGTCTAATAAAGTGGAATTTTCTATGGTATAGTTCATAGTTAAATTAAAGCCACTTGCGGTAACGTGATTGTAGAAGTAGTTAGCATTATTGTTAGAGTTTATTTTAGCGAGATTGATGTTTAGATCTCTCGCAATGATGCAGTTATTGTTGATATGATTAGAAGTTAAAGTTTTATCTATACTCGCAATAAACGATAGCAAGTTACCATTCGGTGGTCGGTAGATGCCTAATATTGAAATAGGAAATATCATTTATATACACCTCAACTGCTAGGGTTTCAGAATGATCATTTATGCCTATCAATTGCTCAGTACTCTATTATGATTAGTGTCTATATAAATGCTTACTCTGCCGCCTCTTATTACTTCTACATTTGTGGTGGCTCATGTAGCCCAGTATATTAAAAAATTGCTTATCATTTAAACAGGTCTCGGTCAATATGATACATGTCAATTTATATTGTAACAATTTTAGATTGGCCGTCAACTCATCAAAGTGATTTGGAAGGCTTCTGATATTTAAGTTTAAAATAGATACACACACACACACACACACACAATTACCTTATTTGCTAATAGTGAACACGATTGGTTGATTGTGCCGTTGTATGGATGATGTACACAAGTGTGCGCTCTTACCTTATTTGGTAATACAATGTGAATTAGGCTCGCATCAGGCTGAACAATATCAGTTTGAGTCAAGATGTCACGGCGACAAGACCTTTCACTTTCTCCGAAAATTGATTTGTTGAATAAGATCAAATCCCTGCCGGCAAACAGCCGTCAACGTTAGTTGGCAGAAATAACTGACGTACCGAAATCGACCATTGGCAGATTGCTTAAACAACAGGAGCAGCTACGTCAAGAATGGTCAGAGTCAACACCAGCCTGGGACTTCCAAGAAAAGAAAGAAATGGAAAAGATCCGGACGTGGATGATAGTGTTAATCAGTGGTTCTCTATTGTGATAGCACGTGGTGTGCATGAGAGTGGTCGAATGCTTAAAACCAAGGGAGATCTTACTCAAGCTAAGTCATGACGATTTCAAGGCAACGGAAGACTGGATTTTTCGATGGAAAGGAAGACATAACATCAAATTCAAAAGGGCTGAGAGAGAAAGTGCCGACGCAGAGGGAGCCGGAGCCGATCAATGGAAGTTGAACATGCTGCTTGATCCGCAAACCAAGTTTCCGGCTGATGACATTTACAACGCTGACGAAACTTTTTTAATCGAGCCACACCTGATGGTTCGCTGTGCTACAAACACGAAGAGATTTCTGGCTATAAAAAGGCTCTGGATCGTGTGCTTGTGCTGTGCTAACATGTCAGGAACTGACAAGCTAAAATTTCTAGTGATTGGGAATTCTAAATCCACGGTGTTTCAAAAGTTTAAATATGGAAAGCTTGCCAATCACTTATCGTGCTAACAAAAATGCTTGAATGACCGAATCCTTTTAATGGTCATTTGTAGTGTGTATACTGTACACACCATGCCTCAATAAAAACGGTGCTTTTTATTAAATAAATGTTTTATCTTTTATACGAGTAGTTATATCTTTTCGAAATAGAAGACAAGTTCGTTTTTGGACCAGCCGCTTTATTAAGATAAAACACACTAGTCCCGTTGTCCCAATTAAGCGGAATCGACTGTATATAGATTAAAAAAAACCGGTTGTAGTTAAAGCAAAAATGAAGGACCCGATATTATATATATATTCACGGTGAGATTGTAGAGTTGAAAGTTATAAAATTGTACATTTAAAACACATATACACACTCACACATACATATAAAATTGATGTCATTATAAAGTTTGTCATTATAAAACCTTAAAATTGAAGATTATAAAATTTGAAGGATTGTGAGAACGGCAAAAGATAAGGATTATAAAATTTAAGGTAAAATTAAAAATTATATTTTTAAAATCTTTATGTAACCGGAACTAAACGTTCTCCGGTGTCAGTATTACTAGACCATGTAGACTCATCCAGGAAATAAACGAATAATCCAGAATTTGTATTTCCCCTTCGATGACCGATTCTTTAAATGCAAACAAAAGATAACTTACAAATGGAACAAAAATACCAATGGAATTATGAACTATAAATTATAAATTAAATCATATCCTAAATTAAATTATGAACATATTTCGTCTGGTTATATTTAAATTAATAGCTACGCAGTTCATTAAACTTTAGTAACAAAAGAGCGAAATCCTATTGAAGACTAATAGAGTTAAGGACTGAAGTATTCAAATAAAACAGTCTAAATATGACTTAGCAACTAAACAAAAGGAGCTATTGAAGAATAGGGACCCCAGCCGCCTTTAGTTAGGCTTGTAAGGCTAACTAACGAAAATATCGCGACCTAACCTAACCAATCGTTAGGTTAACTGTACGCCCTTGACGATTGGTTAGGTTAGGTCATGATATTTTCGTTAGTTAGCCTTATAAAGATAACTAAAGAAGGCTGGGGTCCCTATTCTTCAATAGCTCCAAACAAAACAACTAGGTAGCAACACTAGGCACAAACATTTTTTATTCGTTAAACTATTTTAATAGCCGAATTACTAAATAGTATATTTACAAATATGAAATTCTCTTTTACAAGGGTTCACTTGTTTATGATGTTAATATTTATCTTGAAAGTTTGTTATAAAATGTTAAACCATAGTAAATACTGACGGGAGAAATATACAAAGTATGCAAAATATACGAGTGCAAAGTAAATTTTACCAAATGGTCAGATCTACCACGTTGAGAGTAAATTCGGAGTTATAATCACAACCCAAATCGGAATAAGTTTTACAACCTCTTATATTTACTGTACAACAATGCTACAAGAAATGTTCCTAATTCGATGCTACCACATCTTAAATACTCGAACAAGCGTTCTAGATTGTTCTAAGACATTCGAGAAACATAAATGGAACTTAAATAATCTATTAATTTTAATCTACCTACTAAATTTGACAATAAGCACCCGAATAGCGGTAACCCTTAATCGGTGCTACTGTAGTATGCGGTCTACCTACGATTGGTTAGGTTTAATCATGATATTTTCGTTAAAACTAACGAAAATATCATGACTAAACCTAACCAATCGTCAAGGGCGATTGACAATGGGATGTAAACAAACAATTAGTAAACAAGATAAGAAGCTATAATTAAAAGGTAGACCGCCGAATCGTAGGTAGACCGCATACTACAGTAGCACCCACTTAATCTTAGCAATTACAAAATTTGAAGGACAGTGAGGAATAGCAGAATTATATGATCATATGGATTATAAAATTAAAAAACGTTTTTAAGATTGATTTACTTAACAGGTGTCTTATGCCGAAAGCATTTCTATATATACTGTAGGTGCTGCTGAAGGCTGCGGAAGTCATTTTGAGTACGAATTGATATTCTTTGTCCTTCTTGCGTCTTAGGGCATATATTATGCCATCACGTATATAGCAGGAATAAAGAATTTTTTGTTTTTTTAAGCTTTAATAGTTTGTTAAAAATTTCTTTTCCGTATTCACAGAGTGATTCATTAATATATATATATATATATATTAGGTTTAATATTTATAACCACTTCTTATTCTAAATTTCCACAGTCTGTCACTCAATTTGAATTTTATGATTCTTTTGTCTGCTTCATTATTATCTTTTCGCACTCGGTGAGCTTCCGTCATGACATTTTCAGGAATGTTTGTATGGAGTTTGTCTCTGATGGTGTTTCTAACAATTTGAATATGATTTTCGTTTGGCAAACCTTGAGGGACTCCTGGTCCGCCGATAAAGTATAAATCCTTGTGCTTTTGGTGTTCGAGGTCGCTGCTTAACCTCTCATTTTCTTGTATTTGGGTGTGTAGTCTATCTTCTATAGTGGCTATTCTCTTATTAAGAGCGTTTACACAGTTTTAGTTCTTTGTTTTCTTTTTCTAGTTTGTTTATTCTCTCATCCTTTTCTGTCAGACAGTTTAAGATAAAGGATAAATAGGATTCCATGTATAACGCCAATTGTTTATTATCAGTATTACAGGTAAACGCCTAGCATTCCCTCTTTTTTCTTGTTTGAAACTCGTCAATCCGTTGACGGAAGGGGATCTTTTCGGGGGAGGCATACCGCTCTCCTGTTCCCTCACAGAGACTCTTGGTGATGGGGAAGCAGGAAATGCCTGTTGCCGTTTTCGTTGTTGTTGTTGATCTTTGTTTCCTCTCTTTGTAATTTTTTTTTAATTCACTTCAAGCTTAGATATATGTTAATGGTTTTTTGGAGGACTTAATGAGAGAATTTGATTCGATATTTTGGTATCGTTTTTGCTTTATATTAAATTTTTATTTAAACATGTAGCTGAAATTCAGTCGTGCGTTCATATGCTTGTTATTTCAGGATCACGGGCACAATTTCAGGCTCTGTTGGGCTAAGAAGGTAGAGCCGGAGGTCACTAGAAAAATTCAGTAATATTTTGGAGCTATTGAAAAATTGGGACCCAGCCTTCTTTAGTTAGCTTTATAAGGCTAACTAACGAAAATATCATGACCTAACCTAACCAATCGTCAAGGGCGTACAGTTAACCTAACGATTCGTTAGGTTAGGTCGTGATATTTTCGTTAGTTAGCCTTATAAGCCTAACTAAAGAAGGCTGGGGTCCCTATTCTTCAATAGCTTCAATATTTTTTATGTAATATTATTAATTAAGTGATGTACTTAATCTGATGAGATTGTAACTGTGTAATCTCGGCACGTTTACAATTTTGTTTGGGGAGTAACACAATCGATCACTGACTTTAAAGTGATTATTTTATCAGGAAGATGGAACACGACACTGACAAGCGTCACCGGCACGACAACAACAGATTCCTCTGACTTAATTATGTCTGAAATTAGAATCTCTTCCAAAGATGTTCTTTCTGCCCTGTCTAGGCTCAACTGAGGAAGGCGTACGGTTCCCATGTGGTCCCTCCTGTTGTTCTCAAGAACTTTGCTTCTGTACTGACACCCTAACAAGGCAAACTCTTTCGTCTTTTTCTTTGTTCTGGTACTTTTCTTTCCTGTTGGAAGTTCGCTCTCATTCAGCCTGTCCCAAAGAAGGGTGATCGCTCTCAACCCTCCATACAACTATCGTCTAATTGCTTTGATTTCTTGCCTGTCTTTTTAATATATTCTTGGTAGGAAGATTTTTAAACACTTCTCTACTCACAATCTTCTTTTAGATCTTCAGCACGGGTTCCGCAAGGGACGCTCTACTGACGACCTTCTTACATAGCTCTCTCACTCTTGGTCATCTTCCTTTCGGGATTTCGGTGAAACCTTTGCTATTGCGCTAGACATATCAAAAGCTTTTGATACAATCTGGCACAAATCCTTCATTTCCAAACTGCCCTCCTTCGGTTTCTATCCTTTTATCCGTGCCTTCATCTTTGATTTACTCTCTATCGATCTCTAACTGCGGTTGTAGATGGCCAACTGTTTCTCCTACAGCTGTTAATAGTGGTGTTCATCAGGGCTCTATCCTGTCATTCACTCTCTTCTTTTTATTTATCAATGATCTTTTAAGTTGCACTACCTGTCCTATCCACTCCTAAAGCCGATGATTCTCCCCTTCACTTCACCCGCCTCACATAGCTTCCCCCTTCGCTCGTGACGGTTATGGCGTACCTGACCTCTGATCTTTCTACAATCTCTGATTGGAGTTGAGAAAACCTTGCGGTTTCTAATGCTTCAAAAACCCAGTTCCTTCATCTGTTTACTCACCACAACCTTCCACACGACTATTCCCTTATCTTCAACAATACACAACTCAATCCTTCCTCTTCTCTTAACATTTTTGGCATTTCCCTTTCCCTGTGGTCTTTTCTGGAAAGATCAAATATAGTCTCTTTCTAAAACATCTTCTAAGAGGTTAGGTGTGCTCTACCGGCTCCGCAGTTTCTTCACCCCCACTCAGTTGCTGTCTCTATACAGGGGTCTTGTCCGTCCCTGTACGGAGTACGCTTCTCATGTGTGGGATAGCTCAACGCACACAGTTCTATTCAAAGGCTTTTCGTCTCATAAATTCACCGCCTCTTACTGACTGTCCTCAGCCCTTCTCTCTTTGCCGCAATGTTACCTCACACTCTCTTTACTATCGCCAATGTAATGGACACTGCTCTTCTGAACTCTCCAACTGCATGCCTCCCCCTTTAAGAAGAGCATTCAGTGCCAGACTTTCTACACATTCTCATCCTTTTTCTGTCCAACTCTAATGCAAGAGTTAATCGGTATTCTCAGTCTTTCATTTACTCAACCGGTCAACTCTGGAACAACCTTCCTCAATCCATCTTCCCCCTGTCTATGACCTCCAATCTTTCAAACGTAGATGTCCAGGCATCTCGAAAACTCTGGATCTTGATTTCGGCTCTTTCCTTCTCTTTCTATGGAGGAAGAATTTTTGCGGGAGTTTGCTCTTGGCCCCTCCTAACTGCATTTAATAATATATATATATATATTTGATTCATCTGATATGCAAAGACGATATCTTTCCTCGCAAAGAGAAAACCATTTTAAAACTTTAAAACAGTCAGAAAATATAAATTTAATAAACTAAAAAGAAAAGTTTTAAAACGAATAATATTGGATCGTTTTTTTAAAAACGTGAGGATTAAATGGTGGAAAAATATATTTCTTTTTCATCCGTTTACGGAAAAGTTTTATTTAAAATCTCAGTGTGATAAAGCAGACTCCGAAATTTTTAAAACATAGCACCAAAGTGTGACGGTCCTCTTATAAAATAAGTGAACAAAAGAGAAAGTCTGACTGAAAAAACGTTGAATGAAACCAGAAGAAAACAAAAAGGTTTGTGTATGACGTGAATTCCTAAATAATGGGTTACGACAACTGCTTTTTTTGTCAATGTGTCGACTTTACATCTTAAATAACTACACGAGGTTTTCCATTTTGGTGTGTGAGTGTGTGTGTGTGTGTGTACGTCTTCTGTGTACAGCGGTAAGTATTTGTATAGACACACCCATATTCTATATTCTCTTCACGTTCATATCCAAACGAATTTCTAATATGAAGATAAAATTAAGTATTCATATAAGGTTCTATTACTGGAGAAGTTTAGTATTCGCAAAGGTGGTTTACATTAAAATTCCTTTTTTTCTTCTTTTTTTTATGTTTTTATACGTTGCGGTATCAAATAAGAACTTGGAAAATAGTTAAGCAAAACTTTTTAACTCTTTCACTCTGAGTAGCTTTATAAAAAGAGTTTCAAATGTGGAATCCCATCTTAAATAAAGCGATATATACAAAATAGTTTCAAGTAGAGAATGAATAAATAAAAATGTCGCCCCTTTTGAAGAAATTTTACTCAAATATCACGTTCCTCCGACACCTTTCAACATCTTAACAACGAATTTTATAAACTTTTGCGGGTGTTTTCCGTAGATTTTTCGTTGGGATTCTCTCTCTCTCTCTCTCTCTCTCTCTCTCTCTCTCTCTCTCTCTCTCTCTCTCTCTCTCTCTCAAAAACATTTTTGTTTAATAAATACGTATTGCGAGAGCCTTTTTATATGATGAATTAAAAATTTATTAGAGAAGGGAAATCAGTGACTTCAAACGGTATTTTTTTTTTTTTTTGGCTTTACAAATTGCGAAGCAACTCCTGTATTTTAATCATTTTGAAGGGTTATTTACCTACATGTTTCGCAATGTAAAAAGTGGCTTTAGTGTCTGTATTCTGAAATAAGTGATAACGAAATGGCTCTATAGGTTATATATATATATATATATATATACGGTTGCCTCATTTTCATTTTTGTAACCAGTATTTACGACAAACAGGATGCCACTATTCCGGTTGTAATAAATCGTTCATTACATAGAGAGATATATATAAGTAAATAGGAGTAACTATCAGATTAAACCCCGCCCTTAAAGCCAACATGGCTTTCCAAATGTCATTTTACGGCTTAGCTAAGTTATTCAATATTAGGTTAGATTAAGTTAGGTTAAGTTAAAAACAGGTCATTAAAACGATTGTGACTGTGCTTGATACAGGTAAATTTGTGCTGCCTTAGGGAGGAAACACAAACGTGCGGTGTATCTTGCTACTGAAGAATCATGCACCAGGACTGCTAATAACTGAAGGTGTCTGCAATACTAACTAACGAAAATTGCGCGAAAACAAATGGGATTTGGATGTTCTTTGGACTGAGCTAATACGAAGCATTGTTGCTTTCAGTGGTGCTGAACTACGTCCGAAAGCATCGTCAGTACACTGACCCCTATTTACTTGGCAGTGCTGCTACGAGCTGCTCGTACACTGAAATGGGCGTATGGGTGGAATAATGCTCTATGTGAAAAGACGTTCAACTCATCATACGTTCACTTAAACTATGAATGCATCCATAAATAATATATATATACAAGGTGAGCGAAAAGTCCCTGTGCACCTGTCCACTTCCAACACAGTGCAGGTACAAGTTCACTACACTTCTTGCAGGTGCACAGGGACTTTTCGCTCACCCTGTATATATGACATAATCCCAGCCTCTAAAGCCGAGAAAACTGACTGTTCGAAATATTACGTGACATTTGCAAAGTCGTGTCGTCTTTAGGGGGGGGGGGGGGGGTTGAACTTAAAAAAACCCAAAACATTGTCGTAAATCTTAAATTTAACCATAAACAGATAAACAGAATGAATACATAAGACGTAAATAAAAACATTTACAAATAAATTAATGAAATGGCATTAAATACAACAATAACAACATTGGCAACATTAACACAACAATGAAAATAACAACAGAAGAAAAAAAAAAATGGTTAATTTCTTACCGTGGCTATTGTACTTTTTTTGAATGGTGAACGATACAATTGGCGTAATTTTAACGTTGGCTTCATAGTGTTTCGTTGTCGCTAATAATGGAAATGAAACAAATCTTAAAATGGAATTAGAGAAAAGGGGTTATTATTCTAAACGGAGGTAACATTTAGCTAAACATTTGATATCGCTGAAAGATATTTAACATAATAAAATATTGTTTGCTTGATAATTACTTAAAAATTTAAGTGATAATCATACGAAATTTTTAGAGTCAAAATAAGCCTTCCTTTTAAATCGAGCACTGAAATCTATATGAAATATATATATATATATAAAAAGCATACCTTCCTTTCAACCTTTCAAATGTTCCGTGCGATGATTCCTCATTTCACGAAGGTCAAGCTTGTAGCCCCTCCTCTCGAGTTGGCCCGGTGAAGTAGAGAGTTGGTTTCTTGTACTCACCACCTCACATAGCCAGGTACGCCCGGCTCATCGGGAATTGTTCTGAGCCAGGCGTCTAATCTTCTTTTGAAGATGTCCACTGCAACACCACTCGTGTTTCTTAGGTCTTTGGGCAGCTGATTAAACAGTTTTGGTCCTCTTACAACAAAACTATTTTCTTTCAGGGTTAAGGATGTTCCCTGTTTAACCTTTAATTTGGGAACACGACACAGTCTTCCTTTTCTACTTTCCACCGTTGTTTGGGGAGTTATAGGGTTCAGAGTAAGATTAGGAACTAGTTTCTCCATTATTTTCCAAGTGCAAATAATGGTGTATCTCTCTCTTCTCCTTTCCAGTGAATATAGGTTTAATTCGCGTAATCTTTCCCAGTAATTTAATTCTTTGCACCCATTGATCTTGGCTGTGAAACTTCTCTGAATCCCTTCTAGTTGTCTAATGTCTTCTTTTTTATGTGGGCATTTTATGACCGAGCAGTATTCCAATTTGGGTATGATCAGTGTTTTCAGTAGAGGAATCATTATATTCCTATCCCTTCATTTAAAGGTTCTTAGTTAGTATCTGCTCAGTTATTCTCTTTGCTCTGTTTACTGCTATGTTATTTCGTGTTTCAAATTTCGCATCATCAGTCATTACAACCCCTAAATCTTTTGCTCTAGAATTTCTCTGAATTTCCTGTCCATTTGGGGTATAATATTCCATGAATTTTAGGTCCTCTCTTTTTCCGTACCGTAACAGCTGAAATTTATTATATATATATATATATATATATATATTATATATATATATATATATATTATATATATATATATATACACAATTGGCGTAATTTTAACGTTGGCTTCATAGTGTTTCGTTGTCGCTAATAATGGAAATGAAACAAATCTTAAAATGGAATTAAACATGTGAAATGAATGAATGATGCAAATCCACAAGGAAAAAGAAAAATTATACCAAGGCCTTTCGTGTATTCCCTGACAAGGTGTACTTCTGAATACACGAAAGGCCTTGGAATAATTTTTCTTTTTCCTTGTGGGTTTACATCATATATATATATATATATATTAATGACAGTGGAGTTTGCCAAAGTCAAATAACTGTTGCAAATATTAATTCAAATCAATAAACCATTTACGGAGAAGTTCACATAATTTGTGGGTGTGTTTGCGTGCGTTTTTTATGGCAGTGATTTACGTCTATTTCCAGGGAGTATATTTATCAAGGCTGCTCATGACTTTCTTGCAATCAAGGGCATTAATCTTGCTCTAAATTCACCCCAAATGTTAAACGCAGAACGCGGGAATGAAAACGGAAATCTATTCAAACCAGAAATGTAGTCAAAATAAATAAATAAATATATATATATATATATATATATATATATATATATTTATATATATATATCGTCTATTTCTTTCATGAATATTGTAATTTTTATGGGATTTATCTCCTTCCAATAAAGTTTATATAATATATATATATATATATATATATATATATATATATATAATATATATATATATACACACACTCGTATATCTCACAAAAGGCAGTGAATATTCTGTGTATTGTTTTAATACCGAAGCTAATACTATTTGGCAACTTTTGAAAAAAAATCCATCCAGAAAAAAAAAAGAATAATAAAAACCAAAACAGTTTTCTTTTGTGTCCCAAAACTTGATTAAAAACTAAAAACGGTTCTCACAAACTAAACTGTTTTCATAATCGAATGAAGACTTTTCTCTTCCGTAAGAGTTTTCATTGTTTCGATTTTGTTTATGAAGTTTACTTACGAAAACTTCAATTATTAAATTAAAAGCTGTGTTACACTCGTGCAGACGGATGGATGAAGGATGGATGAGAGGTGGATGAGGAATGGATGAGGATGTAAGAATGCTTACATAGCAAATACACTTTCAAAAGAGGAAACAACGAAGAGCGGAATAAGAGGCATTACTTTCGTGCCGATCCTCGTATATACACAGGGTGTCCTATAAGTCCGGCATCATAGGAGAAATTCATATTTTTCTATTTCTACAAACCATAATTCATATTTTTCTTATGCTCGGGATGCCAATTTCCCGTCCACCATTCTGTTCAGTGACGAAGCTGTTTTTTATGGAAATGGTGAGGTAAATCGACAGAACACCCGTTACTGGTCTCAAAACAACCCTCACTGGTATACCTCTTCAAAGGAACAAGGTGCATCTCGGGTGATGGTATGGTGTGGCATTTGGAAGGATCGCATCATAGGCCCCCTCTTTTTCGATGAACGTGTCACTGGAGGCACCTACCTACGTACGCTCAAGGAAGAAGCATTTCCCAGTGTCTTGAACGAAGAAGGAAATTTCCCAACATGGTTCCAGCAAGACGGCGCTCCTGCACATTACAGCACCCAAGTAAGGTAATACCTGTACCAACAATTCCCTGGTCATTGGATAGGACGTCGAGGGCCTGTGGAATGACCAGCTAGAAGCCCGGATCTTACGCCACTAGATTTTTATCTCTGGGGCCACTTGAAAGCGCTGGTATACGCAGAGAAAATTAGGAGTGTTGAACATTTGCGGCAGCGCATTATTGGGGCATGTAACACCATTACTCCTGACATCATTCACCGTGTGCTTGCTGACTGGGTATCACGTCTGAATTTGTGTATTGAAAACAATGGTTGACATATTGAGCACGTTCTGTAAATAAAAGCTTTTGTTTTGCCTTTTTTAATTATTTTTCCTATGATGCCGGACTTATGGGACACCCTCTATATACACGACATCAGTCTTCAGCTGCGTGCCCAGCAAAGTGGGTAGACGAAATGGTGAATTATTTTGTATTTTTAAAGCTTGGTTTTCAATTTCATAATTAACTATAGTAATTAACTATAGTAATTGATTGTAGTAACTGTGCTGTGGTTTTCAAATATTTCAAATATTCGAAAACGACATTTATTAATTAAAAAACGAAAATGAAACTTTAAAATGCAAATAATTAAAACAAAATCCCCATTTCGATCAACCGTTTTGTTGGTACGCATTTGAATATTGATGACGTTTTGGTCCGGAGCCGTATATGAAACGAATTTTATATATATAGATTATCTCCAAGTAAATTACTAAAGATATTAATTTAATAAATGGATTAAAAGCAAAGTAAAACTAAATTAATTTTGCAAATTAATTTAATAACAAAAGTCGGACTAATTAGTATTTAACTAATAATAATAATAATAATAATAATAATAATAATGATAATAATGATGATAATAATGATTAAGGAAAAGTTAAGATTTAGTTAATTAACTTCTCGAAAGGAAATGATTTAAAATAAACAATTAAAATAAATATAAAAGGTATGTTTTCATAATCTATTTTTTGAGAAATTGATTATGAGAAACTTAATTATTTGAAATTGGAAATAAATTCACCTAGAAATAAATTACAACTTTTTGCCCACTTCTAATTTTTCATTAATTTAAAAACTGTATTTAAGGTAATTTCTCGTGAGATTAGTGAAGTTACCCACCACGTTCAGTCCAGTTTGTAGTTGGATGGGGGACTGTCCTCCGCGTTCCGATGATGTAACGACTCGTGGTTCGGATATAGCGTTAGCCGAAAGTCTGGCCTCCATGTGGAATATATATTAATTTAGAGCATATTAAAACTGCAAGCTATTAAATCGTTTATTAAAACTACTGTACCGATTATGAACATTGCGTAACATTCTAGTAGAGACGTTGGCACATTCCTTTAGAATTTTCACTTTTAATTCCTCAATGGTACGCGGCAGTGACTTATAAACCACAGGGATCAGGTGATTCGAAAAAATAGAAAAAAACACTTGTTCGTAAAGAGTGTGCCAACGTCTCTACAAGAATGTTAATAGAATGCTAGGATCTTTTCAGTTTTATCAACTGTAAAAATTTTAAATAAAAATAGGATCACCGAAGATCAGGGCCCCCAGCCTTCGTTAGTTAGCCTTATAAGGCTAACTAACGAAAATATCACGACTTAACCTAACCAATCGTTAGGTCATCTGTACGCCCTTGACGATTGGTTAGGTTAAGTGGATCACCTGAAGATCAGGGCTCCCAGCCTTCTTTAGTTAGCTTTATAAGGCTAACTAACGAAAATATCAAGACCTAACCTAACCAGTCGTCAAGGACGTACAGTTGACTTAATGATTAATTAGGTTAAGTCGTGATATTTTCGTTAGTTAGCCTTATAAGGCTAACTAACGAAGGCTGGGGTCCCTGATCTTCAGGTGATCCTAAAAATACATTTTTCTAGTGTAGTTGTATCTGCTAATTTAAAAAATAACATTCTTTTTCTGGAGCAACGAAATGAAATTATAAAAACTTGCTTTTAAAGTGCTATTCTTTTTGAAAGAAAAAGCCTAGACTAGGCTTTTTCAACTGAAAAGTTAGAAATATCCTGCAGCATTTTTTTAAACAGACCTTCATTTTCGTTCCTGTTAGGTTAGGTTTGGTTGTTAGGTTAGGTTTGGTTGTTAGGTTAGGTTTGGTTGTTAGGTTAGGTTTGGTTGTTAGGTTAGGTTAAGTTTGGTTGTGTTAGGTTAGGGTAGGTTAGGTTTGGTTGTTAAGTTAGGTTAGGTATAGTTAAGATTAGTTTAGTTTCTCATCTAGGTAACTTACCTCTCTTAAAAAGTTGTTGTAATCAACCACAGTAGGATAACTCATAGCAACCTCATCTTTGCAGAACTTGACGCTTGTACCACCAATAAATAAATTTAATTATCGCGTTCAGAGGGAGTTTTGATCCTTCCAACCAGGTGCCTTTGCTAATTGAAACAGATTCATTACAGGTCTTCTTCTGACATCGCTACATATGAGTAGTTCGGTCTGCTTCAAATGTTATCATCATTTTGTGTTTTCTGTGGCACAATTTTGTACAAGTGCAAAAAATGTATTGACTCTTCGTCGGATGTTAAGTTTGTAAAATTATAATAATTTGAACACAAATTATTATAATTTTTTTTTCGTTTCACCAAAATTAAAAAAAAATGTTATTTTTGAAATTAGCGGATAAAACAACACTAGAAAAATGTATTTTTAACATTTTTTCAGTTTATAAAACTGAAAAGATCGAATGCTATGTAATATGCGTAATTGCGTATAATAGAGTTTATATAAAAGAATTGACATACGTAAACGGTTTCACTCACAATTTGCAGATTGGACATTCACTGAATTGATAAATATTACACACACACACACACACACACGCGCGCGCACACACACACACAAACTAACTAATCAAGCCTAATTTAACCTAATCTAACCTTAATGCAATGGAGCAGAGAAGGACGCGCTGTTTCGGTCGTAAATGAGGGTTCGAAGTTTGTTTTCTGATAAGTTATTAAATAGCGAGATGCTCTCTAATCAAATATAATCTAACCCAACCAAATCTTAAATAACTTAACCTAGCGTATCCTAATCTAATCAAGAGGAGGCAATAAAAATGTGTCTAGATTTTTCATAAACTCTTTTAATATTCCGAGGTACCAAAAATGTCACCTCACAACAATTTTTTTTATGCAGGAAGGAGGTGACAAGTGCGAATGCCTTCAAAAACACCCCTCCCATAGAAGAAGAGAGCCAAAATCAAGCTCCGGGGTTTTCGAGATGACTGGGCTCTCTGCGTTTGAAAGACAGGGAGAAAGAGGGATTGAAGAAGATTGTTCCACAGTTGACCGGTTGAGTAGATGAAAGATTGAAAATGTCGATTAACCCTTGCGTTAGACAGTTGGACAGAAAAGGAATGAGAATGTGTCGAAAGTTTGGTACTGCGCACTCTACTTAAAGGAGGCGGCATGCAGTTCAGAGAGTTAAGAAGAGCAGTGTTCATTATAATAGCGATAGTATAGAAAGAGTGAGGCAACACTGCGGCGAAGAGAGAGGGATTGAAGACAGTCAGTAAGAGGAGGGGAATTGATGAGACGAAAAGCCTTTGATTCCACCCGGTTAAGTAGAGGTGTGTGGGTTGAGCCACCCTACACAAGAGAAGCGTACTCCAAACAGGGGCGGACAAGATCCCTGTACAGAGACGGCAATTGAATTTGGGTGAAGAAACTACGGAGCCGGTACAACACACCTAACCTCTTAGAAGCTGTTTCAGAAAGAGAGTATATGCAGGAAAGATCACGAGAAAAGGAAACACCAAGAATGTTAAGAGAAGAGGAAGGATTGAGTTGTGTGTTGTTGAAGGTAAGGGGATAGTTGTGTGGAAGATTGTGACGAGTAGACAGATGGAGAAACTGGTTTTTGAGGCACTGAAAGCCACAAGGTTTTCTCTGCTCCAATCAGAGATAGCAGAAAAATCAGAGGTCAGGTGCGCCACAGCCGTTCTACGCGAATCACTGAGTGACTGTTGAGAGGGACGTTTTGTGAACGGGTGGAGAAGTGAAGAGTAGAATCATCGGCATAGATTGAATAGGACAGGAAGTGCGACTTAATAGATTACCCCACTACACCTGTGAATTATCACACATTTAGCCTCACTTATGCCCCGTTACCAACACACACACACACACACACACACATAGTATACTGAAAATTATCTTCAACTTGAAATAATTGTTTCCCTTGCATGTAAATTGCATGTAGCTCTTGACAAAGTAACTTTCTACCCAATTTGAATTTCGCACCTAACTTTAACTGCAACCCGTAACTGTTACCAGGTGCGTTGAAGCAAAACTGCTATATCTTCAACTTAACTTTGGCGTATTAAAGTAAAGAAGTCTCACGGTTAGTTCTGTCAAGTGATTTTGTTTTTCTCCGAGTTTTATTTCTAGTCTCGAGTAAGTGAGTTTCCATTAGTGAAGAAAGATATTTAATAGTCTCATTTTTAAGAAAACGAAATTATGTTTAGTTAATATACACAGTTATAAAGAGTATAATATATATATATATATATATATATATATATAGTGGAAAGACATGTCTCAAAAATACAACAAAGAGGAAAGAGAAGCAGGTTCGAGAGACAAAATAGGTCATTGTTCCGAAAGAGAAAGAGAGTGACTGCAAAATTAAGTAACTGTAAAGATAACAACATCAGAAAAATATTAAATGATAAACTGTAGAGTATCGATGACGTCATACAGGAACTAACTGAGAAGCATACAGAAAAAGAAGAAGGCGACGCTATAGAAGCGATAAAGGTTAACTCAAAGTACTTCTATAATTGTGCAAAAAGGAAGTCGAAAAACCATGCAACTATCGGACCTTTAAAAAACGAGAACAGTGCTTTATCTGATGATCTAACAGAAGTATCTGAAATATTAAGAGCTCAGTACGAATCATCTTTCAGTATCGCAAAAACTGACAAACTGATATGCGATAGAAACGCGTTCTTTGAAGAAGAACTACAAGGAGAAAGTATAACGGACTTCGACTTTACCACAGATGATATTACACAAGCTATAGGGAAACTAAAAGCACACTCGGCGGCAGGACTAGATAAATGGAATGCCACACTGATCAAAAACTGCAAGAATGCAATCGCTGAGCCCCTATATTGGATATGGAGACGATCACTAGACACGGGAGAAATACCGGCCATCCTGAAGAGTGCGAACATAGTCCCAATATACAAAGGAGATCGATCCGAGGCCAAAAACTATAGGCCAGTGTCGCTTACATCTCATCTCACTAAAATATCTGAAAGAATAGGTAGACAGAAAATCTATGACTTTTTGGAAACTCAGAAAAAATTCAATGATAACCAACATGGGTTTCGGTCAGGCAGACCATGCCTTTCACAACTAATGGAACACTACAATAACATTATTGATGCACTTGAAAGTAATGAAAACTATGATGTAATATACACAGCCTTTGCCAAAGCATTCGACAAGTGTGACCATGGAATAATAATACATAAACTGAAATACTGTATATAGAAATAACAGAAAAAGTAGGGAAATGGATATATAATTTCCTTAGTGAGCGGAGGCAAGTCGTT
The DNA here is from genome assembly GCA_023014485.1 of Bathynomus jamesi. Taxonomy (NCBI): domain Eukaryota; kingdom Metazoa; phylum Arthropoda; class Malacostraca; order Isopoda; family Cirolanidae; genus Bathynomus; species Bathynomus jamesi. The sequence continues at coordinate 419,714 of JAJOZX010004071.1, forward strand.
ACAGTACAAGGAGTATCTTCATCAGAATCAGAGGTCCTCAGCTCAGTACCACAAGGAACAGTATTAGCTCCACTACTCTTCATAATCATGCTAACTGACATAGATGAGGACGTTACCAGAGACAGCACAGTAACATCCTTTGCCGATGACACAAAGATCAGTAGAAAAATAAGAAACCCAGAAGATATATGATCTCTACAAACCGATATGAACAGAATCTACAAGTGGACGGAAGACAACAATATGAAGTTTAACACTGAGAAATTTCAGCTGTTAAGGTACGGAAA
>JAJOZX010004071.1:425000-444208 GCA_023014485.1 Bathynomus jamesi
AATATATTTTAAATTTCATTTTTCTGTTTTATTTCAATTTAAATTGCCGATAATCATCTTTTTTTCTTCTTTTTTTCTTTTAACCAGTTTCGATGACAGTTTTCAGTGACATTTTTTTTTTATTTATTAATATTGTTTGTACATTTTTATGTTGTCTCGTCTCATTTATTTACATAATTAGTGTCTAAATTGTTATTAGAAGTTACTTTACGCTCCTTTTGTGAACATCAACTTGAAGAGGGTATTTGGTGCGTACCGAAACGTATAAAATATATAAAATATATAAAATATAGGTAATATATTTTCTTTGTATACGCAATTTTAGAACGTATATTTTTCTTTTGTCTATCTTTTATTCCCCGCCAAAAAAAATTAATTATTTTTTGTGCTTCAAGCCAATTATTTTAATGATTTTGGAAAAAAAAACAGAATTTTAGAAATCCATAGATATAATTCATTAATTTAAAAAGAAAAAATTAAAATCTATTCGCTCTTTTTTCATTTTTCATTTTTTTTTTTATGTGGGTCCTGTCTTTATAGAAAAAAAAAAATCCAATGAACGTACATTTTTATTTCTATTATTGGTCATAAATTTTTTTAAGCCTTCCAACTCCCAAAATTCATTCTAAAATTCATTATTTTCCCTTTTTATAATGTATAATTCGTTTTATAATTCATTCTTGCCGAATGTACAAATGAATTATAAATTCGATAATCATACGTCGAAGTGCTATTATTTATCCCCCCTCCACCCCTCCCCACCCCCACAAAAAAAGAGGGATCGGGGAAAATGTTTCGTAAAGTCATATTGAATTTTTAAATTAAATATTAATAGTATTAAAATGGTCATATTTAAAGTTTGTAGTAAAAAAAAAAAAATGTCGCATAATAACATATTACATCAAAATATAATTAATTAAATACGCATTAATTAAAGCATTAAATAAGGAGTGAAAACCTTAATAACGCTTAAACACTTATTCTATTTAGTAAATCTATTGTCACGGTGAAACTTCAAATTTCATATTTAATACAACGTAATCTTATCATCAGTTTTGTTTCAGCTTTGTTTTATCTTAAATAATAAGTGGATTTCAGCCATTTAAAAATATCTAATACGAACGAATAATTACAGAAGAGAAATTTTAGTTTGTAAAGAATACTGAGACGCTGTTTAAATGGTTAAATTTGCTTCGCAAATACTTGTCCTTTGAAATACGTCAGAGAAAGAACTGAAAAATATATATACCATTTATTAATAGGACTCGAATATATATATATAAAACATATACTGAGTGTGTATATATATATATATATATATATACTGCGTGTATGTGTGTATATATATATATTTTATGACAGCGTATTAATAAAGTATAAGTCGTAGAGAGAAAGGAAAAGGCTTCACTGTTTTGATAAGGCATCGCTCCGCCCATATTTCCAATCAAGGTACAGAAACTATCAATATTATATATAACCTTGGTTTTGCTTCCGCCCGAATTGTTCATTCTGACGAAGGTCAAAGGTCAAGCTTGTTTCTCTACCTTAGATCTATAGCTTAACGTGGAACCAGAACCACGACCCACTACGGGCGATTAGAAATTACGAAGTCCTCACCCGGACTTGATCTCGACCTCCTGATCAGCAGGCCAGCGTCTTAACCACTAGGCTCCCAGGGTAGGCTACTCATTCACCTATCACCCAATTTCTTTTTTGTATTGAAGGATGAACAGCTGGATTAGCTGCGCGCCGCCTGCCGTTACCAGGAATCGAACCCGTGGTCGATGGATTCGTAGTCAGCGATGCTAACCACTACACCACCGAGGCGCATATATATGTGTATATATAAATTATATATATATATATATATATATATATGTGTGTGTGTGTGTGTGTGTGTGTGTGTGTATTACAGGGAATCTGTGTAACTAGGGATTTCATGACAGCCCTAAAATGCTCAGGGATTTCATATAATGTTAAGTCGATATTTTCTTTAGTTTTAACGAAAATATCACGACTTAACCTAACCAATTGTCAAGGGCGTACGGTTGACCTAACCGGGCATTCAATTAACCGGACAATTTTCCTGTAGGGTTAACGAAAATATCATGACTTAACCTTACATGAAATCCCTGAATATTTTAGGGATTTTATGAAATCCCTAGTTCACAGATTCCCTGTAACACACACACACACACACACACATATATATATATACACATTATACACACACACACACACACACATATATATACAGGGCGTCCCAAAAAAATGTATACACACTTTAACAGCTGATAGCTCAATTGATGTTTCTTTCTTTCCAAGTTAAACCCATTAGAATTAATAATGGCAGTCAGACTAAGCTTTGAACAAAGGAAATTCATTCTAAAATGCTACTGGAAGTGTGAAAACGCAGTTGAAGTGCAAAGACAGTTTAGGAGGGAGTTTCAAACAGATCCACCAACGCGACTTACCATCACTCGAATTAGAGTAAGTTTGAAGCCGATGGAACTGTTCAGAATGTCCACAAGAAGCGTTCCGGAAGACCACGGACATCGACAAGCCCCACAAAGCAAGAAAGAGTACTGGAAACGTATCACCAAAGTCCAAGAAAATCTGTGCGGCAAGCGAGTCGTGAGGTAGGAATTTCAGAATCGTCTGTCCAACGCATTTTGAAGCGCTGTCAATGGAAAAGTTACATTCCAAGATTAGTCCATGCTATTAATGAAGATGATCCGGACCGAAGAGTGGAGTATTGCGAGTGGTACTTGGCACGATGTGGATGTGGATTGGACGAAGGGGTTTCGTAGAATACCCTCCGCGTTCACCAGACCTCACACCACTAGACTTTTTTTATGGGGATACTTAAAAGACAAAGTCTACGCTATAAAACCTGCAACAGTCGCTGAATTGAGAGCAGCCATTGAACGAGAATGCACACAAATACCAAACTAAATGTTTCGTGATGTTTGCGATTCCATTGCTTCGCGTTATCAGCAGTGCCTGGACCAGAACGGACGTCAGTTTGAAAACAGGCGTTGACAAAACAATTAAATAATGTCTGTAGATTCTATTACATTTTGAAAATGAAATGTATTTAATAAACACTGCCTTTATAATTATTTAAAGTGTGTATACATTTTTTTGGGACGCCCTGTATATAATATATATACACACACACCGAACTCTTGAAAAAGGAATTTGTAGGTAAACCTATTAAAATGTACTTATCATGCATCATTTAAAACCAGACAATGAAAGCACTATTAGTAAAACAAACCGATTTGTTGGCCGGATCATTCTCACCATGAAGCAACTGTACCTTTTAAGAATTAAAATGAACGGTTGAAAACCGTGAATAGGTATCATTTTTAATGTGTTAATATACCCATTTTTAATAAGTTAATATATCCATTTTGTAAATTAGATTATGGAATTACTTCTGATTGTTGAAAAAACTAATTCAGATTCACACAAAGGTTTTGGACTCGGGGGGGGGGGGGGGGGGGGGGGGGGGGGGGTTTGATCCTGTTAAAAGGACTTTCAAACGATGGAAGTACGAAGGACGCGTTTAATTTAGTCGCAAATATGTTTGTGTAACTTATTTTTCAGGCACGTTTCTTTCCTTCGCTCGAGTCTGTCAACTTCTATTTCAATAATGTTTTCTCCTTTTGAGTCCTCCGAGGGTCCATTAACTTTTTAAAGTGGTTCCGAAAATTTTTAAATTAAAAAAAAAAAATGTTTCAGTCAAGTACGAAACGTCCACTGTCTCGTCTCCTCTATGAGGCCTTTAAAGAGAAAAGTACTTGCCGAAGTGATTAAAACACCACACAACACACACACACACACACACACAAATGAAGTAGACCAGACCACGGGCTTAAAATGCATTATATGCGATACATTTAAACATTAAAATACGTAAACTTAGCTGAAAAAGATAGAAAAATAATGAGTAGAATAAACAACAAAACCATAGGCTTTTATGGCTTTGTGGTGCGTCAAGTGCATTGAAAACAATAGGAAAGTAGTACAAACGGGAATGGAGAATGCTGAACTAGAAGAATCAATCGCAACAGGTTCACCAACAGAAAACAAGGAAACGTCAGAAAACGATAACACAAACGAAAATGGGATTTAGGACACCGAAGGAAACACACTACAGGGAGGCGCAGAAGTAGCCTTAGACCAAGAAATACCACCTGCACAAGATAGAGACACGGTGAATAGAAATGAGAACACACCAAAGATTAAAAGAAACTGAATAGGGAAGAAGTGGTGGGAGAACAGAGGAAAGAAGCTGAATTACATTGGATTCGTAAGGAATCTAAACGAGGGCCATAGGAGAATATTACAAGAAGAACCAGCTGGACAGATTCCTGTGCAAAATCCTTGACCAGTCATGCGTGGCTAGCTACGAGGGCAGGAGAACATCATGGAAAACAAGTCTTATCTCCACCAAATCCCTCAAATGAGGCGGGATGCTGCAGAGGGGTCGACCGCAGATCGATCCTGAACCGTCGTTCAAACCCCTCATAAAGTAAAGTATATATGTCCCAAATGAACATACCAAAATAAATACTAACTATACATTTATCAGTTCAGATAGCAGCAAAATTCAAATGACATTATATTCTGAAGAGGTATAAGTTTCATTTAATTCAGTTAATAAATTTGTACAAGTTTTCCATAATCGCTATAATTAATCTTATTCTACGTCCAAATTCTGACAATACATTTTCCAACACAGCTTCAAAAGATGGATGGACATTGAACATGACAACATCACCGAAACACTTTTCCTGATCCTTGTAATAATTAATACTTACCTTCTGGGACAGGTATTTTTATTATTTATAACAATGATAGCAACATAGGAATTAACAATATAATTTCATAATTTGCGAATAATATTAAATTCGACGTACAAGCAAAATTCAATGGCAGAACGTTTGCAAATTCAAGAAGATATTAATAAGTTACTCGAGTAGGCAGAAATTGGCAAATGAACTTTAATAAAGATAAATGTAAAACGTTGCATATCGGTAGAAACATGTTAAAGAAATGTATTCATGCGCGACAAGACACTAATTAGTGTTACGGAAGAGAATGATTTAGGTATTATTGTTGGCCACACTCTTGAACTGAATAAGCGATATATCGAAGCGGTTAGAAAATCAAATAGAATCTGGGATTTATTGGTAGATCATTTGAATTTAAGTCGGAGAAAACAATGCTAATATTATATAATTCCTTAGTACGCCCCAACCTGAAATACTGCGTTCAATTCTGGTCCCGATATTTACGACAGGACAAAGACAGAATGGAGAGAGTGTAGCGACGGGGCTACTGAGATGATTCTAGACTTAGAAACAAATCATATGCTGCCCATTTAGAAGCGTTGCATTACTCTCAATTGTGAAAAGGTGTGTTCGAGGAGATTTAATCCAGGTGTTTAGAGTAATTAAAAGTTTTTACAACATCGACGCCGAAAAAATATTTCACCTTCAGAAATGCAGATAGAACTCACGATAATGGTCTGAAATTAGTGGGTAAAACCATTTAGTTCTAATGGAGCTGAGCATTTTTTCCTCACTTGTATAGTTAACTTGTGGAATGGACTGCCAGCCAGCGTAGTTCAAAGTAATTCAGTCTAGTCCTTTAAAAAGAGACTAGATGCTTATCTTGCCTTAAACCCACAGTTAGAAGTATTTGTTAGCGCATATAAGTAGTGTAGAAATTTCGCTCGGATTCTCTCCCTTTGCTTTAAAAATTTTCACTTGTCTTTAAATTTTCTTCCATCCTTTAACTTTCCTTCTTAAACAGACAACTTTCGTAGGGATCAGCCGGTCTATTGCTGTTGGTGTCCTTTGTATTTCTTGTAAGATCTCTTGGTTTGTTATGGTAGTCTTTTGTTTTAAAACGCCCAAAGATAGAAGCCCAAAGGGATAAATCGGTGGAGCGAGCAGGCCATTTCTTGGTCTTCCCTACCAATCCAACGCCCTGGGAATGTTTCATTCAAAAACGTTCAAACGTTTCGAGAAAATGTGGTGATGCTCCATCTTGTTGGTAGGTTGTTCTTTATAACAAACAGGGAGTCCTTGCAACTGTGGAATAAAAAACTCCTCAAGTATCTTAAGTAAGGAACCGCCAGTTACAGTTCGTTCGTCAAAAAAATATGGTCCATAGATGCGAGAAGGTAACAAAGCACAGCAGACATTTACTTTAGGGGGATTCCTTTCATGTTCATAGATTTCATGTGGGTTGTATTCACCCAAATCCTACAGGTATCGCGGTTACTTTGACGGTCATAAAAATAAGATTTGGAAGAAAGTGTTCATCTTTTTTTTATGCAGAAACGAGGAGCCAAGGGCGAGCGCCCGTAAAAATGTCCCCCCTCCTTTATAGAAAGAGAGAGAGCCGAAATCAAGGTCTCTGAGGCTCACAATGCCTTTTTTATAATTTTGAAAAGATTGTGTAGTGGTGAAAAAGCATGTACGCTAGGAGTTTTTCCTTATATGCAGCTTTCTTCATCCCGGAAAATCCCGAGAATCCCCGGAAAAATGAAGCCAATTCCCGGGATCCGGGAAATCCAGGAAATGGTTGTATATTTAAGAGAATGGTAATTTTTTTTATTGTTCAGTGATAAAATACCCTTTTAGAATTGGGATAACCAATTACTTATGCCTAGATGACCACTTTTGCATTGTAATACTTGAATTGAGTTTACCAATCAGTCAGGGGCGGATCCAGCCTTCTCTGGCTGACCGTCTTCCAAAATTTGAAAAGTAAAAAAATGCGTACGGAACTATTGTAAATCGTAAAATTTCGCTATCACCTTTTTGGCAGAAGTACATTTCAAGTTGCTTTAACATATTTTAAATGAAATCAAAGATATAAAAATAAAACAATGGAAAATTACATCATAGTTATCAAAATATTATATAATTAAATATTATATATATTATATATTATTAAAATATCATATAATAAAAAATCTAAATCCGCCCCTGTCAATGGTAGCTATTTATTATTTATTAAACATAACATTTATCATGCGTACTCAGGAAATAAGATTGGTTTCATGTATTATGATGATTTAGTGAGTGACATTAGTATGCCTTTTTATTTGATGTAGAAAGAATACTGAAAATTATATCTTTCTCCACAATTTTTTAAACCCATTTTTCTTTTTTAATTCAGAATATTATTAAAAGTAGCTAAACTGACTAAAATAAGAAAATGAGCAGTTTTATGTTTTTTCCCTAAAAATAGCCCATAAAATGAAAATAATTATTTAGCATATTTTTAGCATAAAATGGAAACAGGTTTAGCATAATTTTAGGCAATTTAGTATAATTTAGCAGCAGGTTTAACATAATTTGGCTAAAAATTTCTGGAAACACTGCAAAAAAGTTGCCAGAACTATTTGACAAAAAGTAGCCCAGCTTTATAAGAAAAAAGTAGTAAAATTGAAATTCAATATTACAATTCAAAACATCGTACGAAAGTCAAAATTATCGTATTTATGCGATAATTATCGTACGTCTGGCAACGCTGTCTGTGGGTCAGTAAGAAGTTGCATGCAAGATGAGTTGCCTGCGATCGCTAGATAATATACTGCGACTCGGTTCCTTGTATTATATACAGCGCTAGCGACATTCCCTCGGCCAGTTTTTGGCATACGGGCCCAGTTTTAGATTGCTCTAAGTTGCTAATGCTAGTAGGTGTTCATTTAAGAAAGCAGAAAAGTAGAATAAAATGTGGTAAATATTATGCAGTTTTCTTTAATTCTACCCAAGAGCCTTCTAATAACAAAAGAAAAAACAAATAAATCAATAAAAAATAAATTAAGTCATTTTAAAATTCCGGGATTTCCCGGGATATTTGTCCAATTCCCGGGATTTTCAAATCCAATAAAAACAGCCGGGATCCCGGGATCCCGGGAAAGAAACCCTAATGTACGCCCTATGTGTAATGAAAAACTGAGTGAGAAGTGTGTTTGAGAGTATCCTGGACTGCTCACAGTACACCTCCAGAAAAAGACCAACTAAAGAGGACAGTAACAGGCGAAACGGGAGTTCCAGCACTCTCCTGTCTCCTGCCTAACGTCCCCTCCCACCCCGGAGTACTTCCCTGGTCGATTAGTTTCTACAATCTCCTCCTTTAATTCTATTTTTTCGATTAAATCATTGCATTTGTTTATTCTGGTTTCATAGTCTTCCTCTAAAAGTTGCTGGAGTACCTGCACTTTGTAAGCTTTAAAATACAATTCTTTATGAAGGATTCTACGGACGGAGGAGGGCGGTATGTTCACTCACCCTCTCCTCTCCTAACTGACTTTTTAGGACTTCTGGCAAATGCTTCACGAACTGCATTCATTCTTTCAAGAGATTTGTTTGGCCTTCCGGGAGATTTCCCTTTCAGCCAGTTCCATTCTTCTCAAATTGATCAACTCCTCTTCGTATGATAAAATGGTAGATTGTTCATTTCACGTCGAGAACGGCTTTGAGCACCAACAATTGAACCACCTTCATGCGCAAATGTAACACTTTTTGCCTTCTCTCTAGGAGTTGTCATCATATTCACTTTCAAAAACAAGGTAATGAAGAGAACGATGAAACTTAGAATGTACTGTAGAGTAGCAATAGCCTATTAGACCTTAATTAAAATGACACCCAACTTCGGGACGTAGTCCACACGCTTAACGGCCTTAAGGCTAAACTGCGATATTTTGACTACAGTACAATACAATAACTGCTCAATTCTAGCTATGTGCGCATTAGCTTCATTTTATAATTTTTGACTTAATCATTTGTACATTTCTTATGAAAATCTTTAATTACTGACTTTATATATATTAAATGTAAACAAATATTAAGAAATTCAAACCCTCTTTAATCACATGGTTTTTTAATACTTAAAATACCTGTAAAAATAAAGTAGCAAGTAATATTTGTTTTTGGTATATTCATTTTGGGACACCCTATAAATATATATATATCATAGGAGAATTACGACGTCTGATCGAGTGAGGACCATGGTGTAGTGGTTATCATATCTGACCGGCAATCGGAAGATCCCGGGTTCGATTCCCGGGTGGTTACCTCATTTGTTCGTTCTCCCTCGTCATCTTGCGCGGATGTTCTCCTATACAAGCGTCGTTCTTTACGTTAATTATACTGCGTGTTCTTTGCAGTTGAAATGTATATATATATATATATATTCGGAAAGGCGCAAAGAGTGATGATAATCTTGAAGGAAGAATATTAAAGTTGTTTTTCTGTATCGATTTGTCACAAAATAAATGAACTAAAAAAAGTTCTTTTTTTGTTCTCTCAAAAACAAAAGTTTTTGTTGTAAAGACTTATAAATAATTTTCTTTCTTTTTTTTTTTCATTTATTTGTTTTGTGCGTTAGAAACGCTCTCCTAAATTATCTCAAAACAAATAATGTTTATAATATTTTCTCTTTATAATTGGCGGTTCGAACGACAAGACATTTGTTTCACGCAGGAATTCTCTCTCTCTCTCTCTCTCTCTCTCTCCTATGAACTGTATACCGTGTTCATTATAATTAGAGAGAGAGAAAATTCATATTTATTATTATTATTATTATTATTATTATTATTATATAAATATATATATATACAGAAGTCTGAAAAATGCGTCCTGCAAAAAGACAACTCTTTTTTTTGTGTGTATGATTATAAATCTTAAAAAGAACAAGACAAGAATAAGACACACACGCAAAAAAAATTGTTTTAAACACAAATTTTGCACAAAATTAGCGCTTTTATCCTACCTTCTGAACAAAAGTTTTTAACCAATGAAAACTTAACATTTCCTTTTAAGCTCACGAACCACTTACGATTTTGAGTGTAGCTTTACAAATTTAGTCTCACTGGCTTTGGATGTGAAGCTCAAAATTTTTATGGTTGTGGTATTTTTGTAAATTTATGGACTGTCTTGCTTTTCCTCGATTTCACAGAAGAGTATAAAATTTTGCGGAAGTGTGGTCTGATTAGATGCGCAAAATTGTCTATTATTATTTTTTTTTACACAAAAGGCAAATTTTCTTTTTAGGTGCGTGTTTCTGCGTGACGTAGAACGGAGCTTAGAACGCTCGACGAATAAGCTCCGCCCAGCGTCACGCGGACGGACTGTTTTTCACTCTGCTAAAAAACCTTTGGAACGCATAAACTTTATTCTAAACTTTTTATAGTGAACGAATTTGTTCGATGTTTTCATCAAATTATTCGCGACAACGTCCTCTCTTTCTTTTGGTGAAAAAATAAATAAATAATATATATATAATATATATATATATATATATATATATATATATATATATATATATATATATATATATATATATATATATAATGATGAATAAAACCACGAAGGGAAAAGAAATAAATATTTTTCACGTGTCACTTTCGTGAAATAATTTTTCATATATATATATATATATATTTTTTTTTTTAAAGTTCGGGAAGAACCGATTCGCCTCTATTTAAAAGGGCATATCTCGGCGGAAAAACAAAGAAAAAGTGAGAGGAAAGACAGAGGAAAAAGAAGGGTGGAGGGGACAGTCGAAGTGGAAAAAGATCAAGGATTGCAAGGTCGAGCCCCATCATCCTTGGGTGCTAGGGCGAGAGGGCGCACGTGAAACCTCCTGGAACAAGCACGTACAAACGAGCACAAAGAGCACGAGCTTAGAACCCCCTTGCGGGGATATATATATTAAAATTATTGAAATTTTATTGGCAAAAAAAAAAAAACTTTCATAATACAGTTGCGAATAATAAAATAAATGTAATAAATAAAAAGTAAAATTATATATATATATATATATATATATATAATATATATATATAGTGCACTAAAATCACAAAATAACACGTGATCTTATTAATAAGCAAACAACCACAGGGAAAAGGAACACAAAGTCCGAGCTCGGACTTTGTGTTTCCTTTTCCCTGTGGTTGTTTGCTTATATATATAGTGTGTGTATATGGAATGAATTTCACAATTAAACACGTGAAATGAATGAATGATGTAAATATACTGTAATTTTGGAATAATTTTTTGTTTCATTTTTTCCTTTTCTTTTTCCCTGTGGGTTTGCATCATATATATATATATATATATATATATATATATATATATATATATATATATATATATATATATATATTATATATATATATATATATATATATATATATACCGCACATAACTTGGCTAAATAGAATCCTCCATTACTGCATTTAGTTTTGAGGTTCAGTCGCGTGACACAAATTGCAAATTGCAGAACAGATACAAAAGCAGCCGTGGGAAGGAAAGCCATTTACAAATTACGGACTGGATTACGGATTAGTTTGGATTGCATATATTTATAATATTAAGACGGATAAAATGAAAAGATTGTCGCATCCGTGGAGAGTATCTTTGTAGTTGGTTGGCTTTATGCATGCACGTACCGAAACAATTGTGTCTTTTATTTGGTTTAAATATACAGTGCTGTGCAAAAGTCTTAGACATTTTTTACATCTTTCCACTCTGATGCATAAATAAACTAAATTTTTGTATTCAATTCCAATACACCTTTAATGAAATCAAAATTGAATTGAAATACCTGCATTTATACAGAATATACCTGCATATAACCTATATAACAACCTTTAACTCACATTGATCAAAATCTTGAAAACATTTTGATCACAACAATTGAAAGTAAACTGTACATGAGCAGCTAATTAAGTATTATGTAGTTAATCCCTCACATTTCTCTCTACAGATTCATTAACCTTCTGGTTATTTTTTGTACTGCAAAATAAAGGTCTACCAGGATCAACTGTTTAGTTTAAACAAAATGGCTAAAATTTCGGTTGAAGTCCGTCATAGAATTGTTTCTTACAAAGAAGGAAAAACATTATGTGAAATAGATCGTATTATTCTATTTTGATGGTGTGTTATCCAAAGCATTATCAGCAAGTACGGAGGCAGCCTGTTATTGACAAACCCAGTACTGGAAAACCCAAAAAGCTGTCTAACAAGGATGAGCAATATCCGACGATATTATCTTTAAGGAATAGAAAGAAGACAAGTGCTGAATTGGCAACAGACCAGCAGAAGGCTCGGGTGTCATTCACGCAATCAACAGTACGAAGGTCACTTTTGATTTGAAATCAGGACTTAAAGAATGTGTTACAGTAAAAGAACCTTTATTAAGAAAGGGGTACAAGATTAAAAGTCTAAAATATGCACAAGACACAGAAATTTGAACTATGGAACAATGGTCAACGGGTGCTTTGAATGGACGAGTCAAAGTTTAAATTGTTTGGATGTAATTGAAGACAGTATGTAAGGCGACAAACATTTGAAACCTATAAAGACCTGCTTGAAGCCAACAGTTGAGCAGTTAAGCATATCATAATAAAGAATAGTCCTTCCGTAATTCAGGCATTATCTATAAAATTGGTTGTAAAACAGTGTGACTCCATTTACATTGGACAGACAGGAAAAGACTTGAACATACGTGTAAAACAACTCAATACTCCCTTAGAACGGGACAGTCGTCGAACGCCCTGTTTGTCCATTTGTAAGAGTTGTATTATCGTATTGATTGAAGTAATTTTTCAGTTTTGTTTCATTCAAGCAACATTATTAATAGAAACATTTTTGAGTCTGCCATCATTCAACTTACAAACAATATCAACCTCAGCCAGGGCCTTTTTTAGCTCAATCCTGTTATTTGAATTCTTTCAGATCAGATTTATTTCGATCTTGTTATTAATTTCAGTGTTCCTGAGGATATCTTAAGACGAAGCGCTTGAGCACTATTTGTGTTTTAATGTACCTTCGTGGTTATTTTCATCATAAATATTTTTCACGTGTTACTTTCGTGAAATAACTTTCATATGCATAAATAAATGACCATAAGATAACATCATGAAATTTAACACCAAGAATTTCAGTTCTTGAGATATGGAAGAAATAAAAAACTAAAGCAGACACCATATTATGACCCAGCTAGATAGGAAATTCAGAGGAACAAGAAATCAAGAGATTTAGGGGTTATAATGACGGACGATAAAAATTTGAGACACAAAATCAGATGCGATAAACGAAGCAAAAAGAGTCGCGAGACAGGTACTGAGAACCTTTAAAAGAAGGGCCAAGAAGGAACGATTCCCATGCTGAAAAACACTGATCATTCAAACTTGATACTGCTCACTTTTGACGTCCCCATATAAAAAGGAAAAAATTAATACACTAGAATAAATTCAAAAAACTTCACAGCCAAGATGATAGCTGTGAAAAAACTCAACTACTGGGAAAGACTTCTCAGATTAAACCAATATTCGCTGGAAACAAAAAGAGAAATCCATAATCTACACGTAGAAAACAATAGAAAAACTGGTACGGTGGTACCTAACCTTAAACCGAACCCAGTAACCACCCAGATGACACTGGAAAATAGGAAAGGTAGAATGTATAGTGTTCCCAAACTAAAGCCCGACAAGGGACACCTTCAACACTGAAGGAGAAATAGCTTGGTTGTCAGGGGCCAACACTTTTAACCAGTATGGTTAACCAGCTTCCGAAGTACACCAGCAACAGTTGAAATCTTTAGAAGAAGATTAGTCGCTTGGCTCAGGAAAGTACCGGATGAGCCGGGTGTGCCTGCCAATATGCGATGGAAATGGCAAGAGAGCAATTCGTTCCTCCACCAAGCCAGGCTTAGAGGTGGGGCCACCAGCTCGACCTTCATGTGAAGAGATCAACGCACGGAACTGCTACGAAGTTACGAGGTACTGTATATTTTATATATATATACATATATTATTTATATATAGATATTATATATATATATATTAAAACGCAACATAAAATGAAGTAAATTTGTAAGAAAAAATAATTATTTCTTAAATCTTTTTATATTTGTTTCTAACAAGAAAAGTTCTTAATTACGACAAAATTGTGAAGTTTCTTATTCACTTCTTAATATAAGTAAATAAATATAAAAAATAATAAATATATATACAGCGTATATATATATATATATATATATATATTACATGCATATGTTGATAGATTAGGTATAGTTTAAGGTAGTAAAATTAAGGTTTTTGTGGGTTCGGAACCCACGTAAAATTGTAGGTCCCCTCCGCCACCATGGAGGACATGCGCAATACACAATTACAAACACGGTTAGGTAGATCAACGATGAGTGGATCCTAGGGTCTTTGTTGGTCTGAAACATTATAATATATATATATATATATATATATATATATATATAATTATATATATATATTATATATATTATACAGGGTTGGGCAAAAGTCTGGCCCCATAGGAGGTTTGTGTTCACATAGACTAAAATTTCGGTTCGGTTCGTCGCATTCTCTCTACCAATCATTTTCATCCGTATAAAGTCCAATTAGTCCAGGAACTACACGGTGATGACCTAGATCGTCGTAGGGAGTATTGTCAGTGGTTTATGCAACATAGGCAGTTGGAAAAGCGTATCATGTTCAGTGACGAGGCAATTTTTACCTAAACGGTTCAGTCAACAGATAATGCACGATATTGGGCTAAAGAAAATCCACATTGGATTGAGGACGGACGCTCGCAGTACAACCCAAGAGTTATGGTATGGGCTGCTATGTGGGCGATACGATAATTGGCCCATACCTTTTCCCCGACAATGTAACTGGTGAATCATACCTTCATTGTTAGCAAATTTCCTTACGCCTCGATTGTATGAACTACCATTACGGCATCGGAGAGCTATGTGGTTTCAGCACAATGGGGCTCCGCCGCATTTCGCAAGGGCCGTTCGCGAATTTTTGCAAGAAACATTTCAAGGAAATGGATTGGTCGACGTGGGCCAATATCTGACGGCAATCCGAAGATCCCGGGTTCGATTCCCGGGTGGTTACCTCATTTTTTTCATTTGTTCGTTCTCCCTCCTCATCTTGCGCGGTATGTTCTCCTATACAAGCGTCGTTCTTTACGTATATATATATATATTTTTTTTTTATTGGAGTTATTTAACCTCCTTCGCAACATCCAAGGTCATATGACGGAGGGGACCTACAGCTATACATGGGATCCGAACCATGGGTCGTTACATAATCTGGGTGCGAAGGACGGTCTCCCATCGAACTACTACCCAGACCCAATGTCGCTTAACTTCGCTGATCTCTGCGAAGCGGTTTACAGTATGAGCCACGACGTAGCCCAATATATATATATATATATATATATATATGGAATGAACTCAGAATGGTTCCCTGAGTTTTTTATGATACACACAGACCGTGCATGGAACTAGGAACTCTTCTGGGATAATTAAATCCACTATAGTCCGAATAAGTAATGGTAAATGACAAATACCATAGTTTTTCTTTTCATGATGCAAGCCCGACGTGGTAACGGGTCTCTCGCAAGAGGTCCCATAAATATAGCTTCCCTCACCAGCTATCTGCAAAGCAGACAGGATCCAGCTTTGGACATGGATCTAGGGTTTAAAGCAGCCTAGCCCCACTACATTTAGAACCTCAATATAAGTAAAAGACTCGTTGCATTCACGTCGGATTGAATAAATCAAAGAAAAAGGGGTAACTATTACCCGTGCATGCATTTCGAAATTTGTTATTTCGAAATTGCCAAGTCACCATCGTTTCACTAATAAGAGGATGATTCACCCATATTTCTTCATCATTTTATCGATATGAGTGTGCTACCTGCGTATATATATATACATACAGGGTGTTCCAGAACTTTGTCAATATTTGAGATTATTTTTGAGGTCATTCCCAGTGAAAAATGTCCTCTGAACATGGATCCGATTCTCAACGGTTACGGAACTATGGTATTTGAAATTGCGTCCAATTATGGATGCTACCGAACGTATCCAGAACGACAATGACGTTGTTGGTAGGGTTACTCGTTCGATGTTTCAACGAGTTAGAATGTGTATTCAAGCTGAAGGCGGCCATCTTGAACATTTATTGTAGATGAGCTGTACATAAAACAGATTATTATGTGCGAACCACTCTTTAACTTGAATACCCATGCTCCGTAACCGTGAAAATCGATCGAACCCATGTTCATAGAACTATTTGACTGGAATAACCTCAAAAATAATCTGAAATATTACATAAAGACCTGGGACACCCTCTATATATATTTGTTCGTTCTCCCTCCTCATCTTGTGCGGAACGCTCTCTACACGTATGGTGTGGCATTTGGAAGGATCGCATCATAGGCCCCTCTTTCTCGATGAACATGTCACTGGAGCACCTACCTACGTATGCTCAAGGAAGAAGCATTTCCCAGTGTCTTCAACGAAGGAGGAAATTTCCCAACATGGTTCCAGCAAGACGGCGCTCCTGCACATTACAGCACCCAAGTAAGGGAATACCTGTACCAACAATTCCCTGGTCATTTGATAGGACGTCGAGGGCCTGTGGAATGGCCAGCTAGAAGCCGGATCTCACGCCACTAGATTTTTATCTCTGGGGCCACTTGAAAGCGCTGGTATACGCAGAGAAAATTAGGAGTGTTGAACATTTGCGGCAGCGCATTATTGGGGCATGTAACACCATTACTCCTGACATCATTCACCGTGTGCTTGCTGACTGGTATCACGTCTGAATTTGTGTATTGAAAACAATGGTGGACATATTGAGCACGTTCTGTAAATAAAAGCTTTTTGCCTTTTTTATTATTTTTCCTATGATGCCGGACTTATGGGACACCCTGTAGAAGGAACATGTACTCATCTATAATGCTACCCCGTACTATACCTTAATTTGCTAAAACTTTTAGTAAGATTTAGCTCAATAGTTGATTTATCGTTTTGGGACTCAAGTGATTATCAAGAATTTCATTATTTATAATAATAATAATAATAATAATAATATATAATAATAATTAAGACAAATAAATATCTAAACTCAGTTAGATAGTAAAAATATAAAAACAACAACAACAACTTTTCGTTATTTGAATATGTCAACTTCGTTTAAATCAGTGGTTCTCAAACTTTTTCTTCTTCCGTACCCCTTGAATTCTTTCACGGGAGGGATTTTCTGGATTTTTGAGAGAGAGAGAGAGAGAGAAGAGAGAAGAGAAGAATGATTTTTACTTCTTTATTCCGACCGTGTGATTCGTGGCCATTTGTTTAATCGTATATAAAATTAAAAGTTTATATTTTCAGGACCCCTTCGCGTACCCACTAAGATTTCCCTCTCGTACCCCTGTCGGGGTACGCCGTACCCCGTATGAGAACCACTGGTTTAAAAGATAACGTCTTTTCCACTATTTTTTATTTATTTTGATACATACTCCTGCTACTGACCATTTCGTGAGGAGAACGAAAAATTAATTAAATAAAATATTGACGAAATATAAAATCTTTGGAGAAAAACTTTCATCACACTGACGTTTCCTTTGATAAATGTCACACGAAAAACAGAAGCCATAAATTTTTTATTGCCTTTGCAAAGGTTTCGCTAATCATTCAATTTTGCGAGACAAAAAAATATTTTAAACGTCGATGACAAGCGAAATGTCAAAGATGAAAGGTGTGAATTCTTTTCCAGGCTTCCACATTTGTAGTTTTATGTGGAAAATAAAATTAATTATATTTATATATATATATATATATTACTTTGTTTACTTTTGTTGAGTTTGAACGACGGTTCAGGATCGACCTGCAGTCGACCCCTCTGCAGCATCCCGACTCATTTGCGAGACTTGGTGAAGGAGGGAATTGCTGTCTGATCTCCTCTTGCCCTTGTAGCCAGCCACGCATGGCTGGTCAGGGACTTTGCAGAAGAATCTGTCCAGCTTGTTCTTGAAGTTATTCAGGTCGGTGTGCTGGAGATTCCTCATTTCTTTTGGAAGGACATTGAAAAGCTTTGGGCCCCGTATTCTGAGAGTATTTTCCATCCTCGTTTTCATGGCCCTTTGTTCCCGCAGCTGGGACCGTACAAAATCTGCCTCTTCTCTCATTCCAGTTTGTTTCTATTTCATTCTGAGGTTAGGGACAGAGCCCTCAAGTATTTTCCTATGTATATTATTGTGTACCGCTCGCGCCTTCTTTCAAGAGAGTAGAGTTTCAGGGATTGTAGTCGAGACCAGTAGTCTTCACCTTCCGTTTCCTCTATCTTAGACGTAAAAGTCCTTTGTAGAGCTTCAATGCTCGCAATGTCTCTTTTCCTGTGTGGGCTTGTGAGTATTGAGCAATACTCAATTATTGGTAGGACTAGACTCTTCCATAATTTGAGCATGATGTTTGCTTTTCTGCTGCGGAAGCTCTTCCAGATGATTCCTATTATTTTTCTAGCCGTTGTGATTTTGATTTTATAGTGCTCTCTAAATTCTGCATCCGACGACATTATTACTCCAAGATCCCTGACTTGTGGATTTGGTGTTATCTGTTTGGCTTGCGGAGTTTTGTATCCTTTTGTCCTTTGTCTTCTGCCCACTGGAATAATGTTTCAATGTCGTTTTGTAATTTTCTTATGTCATCTTCGTTCAATATTTCCTTACATATCTTTGTGTCATCTGCGAAGCCAATAACACCAATCAATAACACCAAATATATATATATATATATATATATATAATTATAATATATTATCAAATATATATATATATATAATATATATATATATATATATAGTATATATATATCATATATAATTATATATTTGATAATTACAATGTCCATGTGCACAATTTAAACTTAATAAATTTTGATGTGCACATGATAAAAACAGGCTGTAAACGGCATATAAAAGCATAATTGTTAACGTTTTTAACAAGTTACATTACAAATTTCTAGCTTCAACATAACCGACATTTTTTGTCGATAAATCGTTCAATTCGATTTTCAAAGATCAGAAAACATTCTCCAGCTGCTGTTGAGTGAGTTCATGAATTGTATTTGTAATCGTGACTTCAAGTTCATCCGCTACAATTGCTCACCAAATACCAATGTTTTGCGCGTTCTCAAGGCCATGCATCATTGGTCCTTTCTTTTTGAAGAACCAACAGACGGTGTCTCTGAATTTCTTTATCCTGAACGAAGACTATTAAATTTTTCAGATCGCGACGTGCTCCCTGCCAAAATGCTATGCTTATACAGTATATATATATATTATAATATATATATATATATAA
>JAJOZX010004072.1:0-30000 GCA_023014485.1 Bathynomus jamesi
ATGGGATTGAACACAGAAGGGTTCCCTGAGGTTTTTTTCATGATACACACAGACCGTGCATGGAACAAGGAATCCTTCTGAGAAAATTAAATCCACTATAGTCCGAATAAGTAATGGTAAATGCCCCGACGTGGGCAACAGGTTCCATGCACAGTCTGTGTATCATATATATGTATATATATATATATATATATATATTATATATATATATATATATGTGTATATATATTACACAGTATATATATATACACCTTATCTTACCTTACAACCTTACAAAGGTTCTGCGCGATGATTCCTCATTTCGCGAAGGTCAAGCTTGTCGCCCCTCCTCTCGAGTTGGAGATTTTAGCTTACAGTCTTTTTTGAGTTCAGCTCCAGGTCCCCATCATCCATAAGGGTAAGTATTATCCTCTCAATGGAAGGGGTTTCGTTGGTGCTAACAACTCATTGTCGTCTGGTTGAACTTTGGAGGGCTTCAACTAATGTTTTCTTTCTTGTATCTGGGAATGTTTTACGATGTTTCTCAACGACCTGAAGCGTCTAATCCTCTTTTGAAGATGTTCCCTGTCTCGCTTTTAATTTGGTAACACGACACAGTCTTCCTTTTCTACTTTCCACGTTGTTTTGGGAGTTATAGGGTTCAGAGTAAGATTAGGAACTAGTTTCTCCATTGTTTCCCAAGTGTAAATAATGATGTATCTCTCTCTTCTCTTTTCCAGTGAATATAGGTCTAGTTCGCGTAACCTTTCCCAGTAATTTAGTTCTTTGTACCCGTTGATCTTGGCTGTGAAGCTTTCCTGAATTCCTTCCAGCTGTCTAATGTCTTCTTTTTTATATGGGGGATGTTAGTAGGATCGACCAGTATTCCAATTTGGGTATGATCAGTGTTTTCAGTAGAGGAATCATTACATTCCTATCCCTTCGTTTAAAGGTTCTCAATATCTGCCCCGTTATTCTCTTTGCTCTGTTTACTGCAATCTTATTTTGTGTTTCAAATTTCGCATCATCAGTCATTACAACCCCTAAATCTTTTGCTCTAGAATTTCTCTGAATTTCCCCTCAATTTGGGGTATAATATTCCATGGATTTTAGGTCTTCTTTTTTCCGTACCTTAACAGCTGAAATTTCTCAGTGTTAAACTTCATATTGTTGTCTTCCGTCCATTTGTAGATTCTGTTCATGTCGGTTTGTAGAGATCCTATATCTTCTGGGTTTCTTATTTTTCTACTGATCTTAGTGTCATTCGCAAAGGATGTTACTGTGCTGTCTATATAATGCTCTCTCTCTCTCTCTCTCTCTCTCTCTCTCTCTCTCTCTCTCTATATATATATATATATATATATATATATATATATATATATATATTAGCTGACGCCACGCAAAATGCTCTATTTATTTATTTTAAATTTAATATTTGTAGGAACATACATACACAGATACATACATGTACTGTATGTGTGCAGAGTTCGCCTGTCCATTAGTTTTTTTATATGTAAATAGTATTAAAATCGTTACCCTGCAACTCTTTCTATTTTCAAGTAATATACTCTATATAATGAGAAGGTTAAACAGAATTATAGAATAAACAATATAGACGTAAAGTATATATTACAAATGAAAATAATGTAAACCTCCAATTCTAAATCGTAGTTTGTTATTCTCTATTATTATTTATAAGGAAATGATTACAGCAAAAGATTGTTTGTGAAGAGTGTAAATCGGGTAGAACAAAGAGTTGATTCTTGCAATGGTTTTCATTTCTCTCTCTCTCTCTCTCCTCTCTCTCTCACACACACACACACTGTTTTTTTTTCCTATTTTTCAGCTTTTATTTTTTTCTCTTTCACGTTTAGCCATTTTGACAACGACGAAGTAAGTGACTCGATGAATTATTAAAAACAATCTACTTTTATAAGAAAATAAACTGTTTGTGGAATATATACTGTATATATATATATATATATATATATATATAATATAAAAATAAAAATCTGCATTGTCAGAAAATTTTATTTTAACATTAAAACAATTAAAAAATGCAGAGAGAGAGAGAGAGAGAGAGAGAGAGAGAGAGAGAGAGAGAGAGAGAGAGAGAGAGAGAGAGAGAGAGTTACAAGTACAAGAGGAAGCCTCAAAGACCTTTTGGTCCAGTCGAGGAGGCTCCTCTTATTAAACTGTTCATTTTTTAACTATAATACAGGGTGATCAAAAAGTAACGCAACCCATGGAGAAACGCACATAATTGATTTTTTCCTTCTGTTGCAGGTGGTGAATATATGAAAAAGATGAAATACACCTTGGAGCAGCGTATATTCATTGTCACGCAGTACATTCGCTCCAGAAGCTATGCCCAGACGCAGGAGGCCTTCACGATCTCCGGATTTATCGCCTCCCGACTTTTTCTTGTGGGGTTACCTGAAAGATGCCGCATATGTCACTCACCCGCACAGTATTCCAGAATTGCAGGCGATGATTCAGAAGTGTGTTGATGCAATTTCACAGGAAACGTTGCAAAGGGTCTTTAAGAACATGAATCGCCGTATCCACTTGTGTGAAGCACAGAACGGTGCCCACTTCCAGCACTTGCAGTAGTAGAAAAATGGATAGAAAAGTATAAGATTCTCTCCTCACCCTCCGCTCCCTCCCAGCCAGATACGAGTACGGAAGGTTGAAAAAAATACTTTGACCCTGGAAAAGTAGTCAAGGAAATTTTACATGAAAGGGGAGAATGTACATATAAGCTAGGTCTACAATTGCGTCATGCACACTGAGATCGTACACTAGATAGCACCACTGTATAAACTAACCAATAATATACTTGTGCCGATCGCACATCAACCACTTAGTATCGTCACAAAAATTTGGAACATATGGAAACAAGAATTAAGAACAGAAATCAGATTTTTCACGCCATGCCCTCACCCGTCACGTGCATGCAGCCAACCAAAAGAAAAAAAAGTTGTGTCGGCAGAAATGCAGCTCTACCTCACCTAATCCATGCCATGCATTTTTTAAAGTTCTTTTTGTTATGAAATTACATGTTTCTACAAAATATTTTTCTACTCTATTCTTAGACATATTAACAAGGCATCCAAGTGTGTGAGTGTGTTTTCTGTAATTGACTGTCTGTCCTCTTTATGTGTCTGCCAACTCTTTGAATGTCGCCGATTTTCAATCTGGGTTTCCCGCAGTGAAAGGTGCTTATGCAGCAAGTAATATATTGAGTCGTTCATACTTCGTGCTGTTGCATCACCACGAGAGTAGAGAAAATCTCTTTCCGTCGAGTAATATCAGTGGGAGGTCTCTGTATCTATCCCTGTGTATTTGTCTCTTATGGAGGATGAAAGTGTTTCGTGGGTGATCACCCGCTGTTGCTACGGCGAGTTCAGGAGTCTCTCAGTTAGAGGTATTTATGAGGCAAGTGATAAAAGAAAGGAGTTGCTCGATGGTTGATCATGCTATGTGGGGCACAATCAACCAGAGACATCTTTCTAAAGTGGGGGGAGAATTAAGTGTAGGAGGAAATGGTTAAACAAACGCCCGCACGGTTACGTTATAATATTATTTTCTTAAATTATATTATATGTGAAGACAGTCTTAAACCCTGAGTATATTCAGAACTCTGTCCAGCCAGAGATAGAGAGAGACTCATTAAAAGTCTATTCATGTTAAAGAAAATATCAACAAACATTTGCATACCATGAAGCACATAACTTAGAAGACATAAGGCAGTATTAATGGGTAATTTCAATAGCTGGATTATATATCTAAGCCAAGAATTCTTTGCATTCAACTCTGGGAGGCTCAAGATTGGGGTTAGCAAGTATTGGTAAAGCTGAACTCCTTGGAGTTCAGCTTGTCGATCATTTGCAGAATTTGGTGGTGGAGGAAATTGTTTTTCGATCTCCTCCTACCCTAGTAGCCAGCTACGCATGGCTGGTCAGGGACTTTGCACAGGAACCTGTCCAGTTGGTTCTTGAAATTATTCAGGTTGGGGTTATTTTCCATCCTCGTTTTCATATCCCCCCGTCCTACTGCAGCTGGGACAGTACAAAATCTGCCTCTTTTCATTCCAGTGGGTTCCTATTTCGTTTCTAAGGTTAGGGACAAAACCCTAGAGTATTTTCCATATGTTTACCGTTCGCGTCTTCTTTCCAGAAGTAGAGTTTCAGGGATTGTAGTCGAGACCAGTAGCCTTCGCCTTTTGTTTCCTCTATCTTAGACAAAAAAGTCCTATGTATGGCTTCTACAATATGTTTGCAATGTCTCGTTTTCTGTATGGGCTTGTGAATACTGAGCGATACTCAGTTATTGGTAGGACTAGACTCTTCCATAATTTTAGTATGATGTTTGCTTTTCTGCTGTGGAAGCTCCTCCGGATGATTCCCATTATTTTTCTAGCTGTTGTAATTTTAATGTTATAGTGCTCTCTGAATTCAGCGTCCGACGACATTATTACTCTAAGATCTTGTGGGTTTGGTGTTATCTGTTTGGCTTGCAGAGTTTTGTACCCTTTGTCCTGTAGCACCTTATTATTACCATGTCTTAGAAATTGGAAGTTTTCTTCGGTGAACTTCATATTGTTCCCTTCCGCCCACCTGAACAATGTCTCAGTGTCATTTTGTAATTTTTCTCTCACCTTCCTTCGATATTTCCGTGCTTATCTTTGTGTCATCTGCGAAACGTGTCATTAATATCTGAATCAGTGTCTCCAATCATTATTATGAACAGCAAGGGAGCAAATACAGTACTGTACCTTGTGGAATAGAGCTCATGACTTCTGAGGCTTCAGATTTAACTCCATTTACTACCACTTTTTTGTGTTCTTTGAGTCAGAAAATTAAATATCCATCTTCCCAGCTTTCCAGTAATTCCTGTATTCTTAAGTTTGTATGCAATAATTCCATGGTCACATTTATCGAAGGTTTTAGCAAAGTTATGTCATCGACACAATGTTTCCAATATTTCTCCTGGTGGTGTAATAGCTGTTATAGACATGATCGTCCAAGGAGGTGAGAGCTACTGGCCAATAATTCTTAGGCATTGCTCCGTTACCATCTTTAAATAAGGCGACAATGTTCGCGCTCTTTAATGGAAGTGGAATTTGTCCTGGTACTGAATTTTCTTGCACTTTTGATAGAACCTTAATTATACCTTTCGAGAACTCTAAGTATATTAATAGGTTCATGCCCGAACTTGTTCTTGGCTAATTTGTATCAATGTCAAAAAAATCATCCGGATTTTCTACCGTCTTCTCGGACTTAGGAGTGCTAAACACAGAGTTAAATTGTTCCTTGAGCAGTTCGCTCAATTTTTCTGGATCGATTGTGTATTCGATCGTCTCATCTATCAAAGGACCAATACTCTCTTTGTACTGCATTTTTCTTTTCGCAAACTTGTAGAAGTATTTTGAGTTATTTTTTTTTTCTGCTACCTTGTTTCGTTTGTCTTGTGGATGAATGTTTGCGTTAGGTCCACTTCTATTTCGCATCGTTTTTTTTTCTAGTTTGATTCTCTTTGCTTCAGTTCTGCACCTGTGGAGAAGTTTTGCGGTTTGTTCCCATTGTCTAAATAGTGTCCTGATTTTTCTCTCGAGCTTGCTACGCTTTCTTTTTTTTATCTCTTCAGAACATGTTTCAGCAATATAGATTTAGTTTCATTTTTTATTATACTGCACATCGTATTTCTTCTAGCGTCTTCTCGTGAAGTAGTAATTCCCAATCTACTTACTTTAAATCTTCATTTACTTTTTCCCACTCTACTTTCTTTAAATCTTCATTTACTTTTTCCCACCCTACTTTCTTTAAATCTTCATTTACTTTTCCCACTCTACTTTCTTTAAATCTTCATTTACTTTTCCCACTCTACTTTCTTTAAATTTTCATTTACTTTTTCCCACTCTACTTTCTTTAAATCTTCATTTACTTTTTCTCACTCTACTTTCTTTCAATCTTCATTTACTTTTTCCCAATCTACTTTCTTTAAATTTATACTTAAACCTTCAGATATTCCTTCTGACTCTCTGGGATGCGTTTTTGGACCTCTGGTTGCTAACTAAGGATAATACAAAAATAAACCATTTTTAGAAATAACTATATGGGTAACTGTTAAAAAATCTAGAAGAGGAAGAGCCATTGTTATCCCAAAGCGATACGATGCTGATTAATGCGGCACTGTATGTATATTAGGATGGCTGTAAGAACATAATCTTCAAAATGTTAAGTTTGGAACCCATAAAATTGTTCTTATTCCAAAAAAAACTCAGAATACCAATTTGTATACAAATCGGAAATGTTTTAGAGGTGCCGTATGAGTCCGGAAGATTTTAGCTTAGTCTTTTTTGAGTTCAGCTTCAAGTCCCCATCACCCATAAGGGTGAGTATTATCCTCTCAATGGAGGGGGTTTCGTTGGTGCTAACAACTCATTGTCGCCTGGTTGAACTTTGGAGGGCTTCAACTAATGTTTTCTTTCTTGTATCTGGGAATGTTTTACGATGTTCCTCAACGACCTGAAGCAAAATCTGTGTTTGTTCCTCATTTCTCGTTACAGAGGCGTTAAAGTCCTTTATCAAGGCTACTCCCCTTTCTGCTATATCATTGACAACCTTCATGCTTTTAAGAATCTTGGAAGGGTTTTGATAATCTGGAATCTGTTCCCATTGAGCTGGATCTACAGAAGTTAGAAAGTCATCTTCCAACCCTAAAATTGAGAACAGTTGTCGAGAGTTTGCTGTGACAAATGATGACAGAGCGTCTCCTTCAGCAATCATTGGTCACATTCTATTTGGAGGGCATTTATCTCCTTTATTTTTTAGAGCTGCGACCATCAATCTCTTCATTTCTAAAGGTACACGATCATCAAAGAAAGAGAGACGAATCAGACGTTCACTTAAATACCACAAATGATTACCGAATAC
Source organism: Bathynomus jamesi (assembly GCA_023014485.1). Classification (NCBI taxonomy): domain Eukaryota; kingdom Metazoa; phylum Arthropoda; class Malacostraca; order Isopoda; family Cirolanidae; genus Bathynomus; species Bathynomus jamesi. The sequence continues at coordinate 6,918 of JAJOZX010004072.1, forward strand.
CCTGCCTGCAGATTTGGAGACGACAGTGTCTGGGTAAGTTTTTAATTGCTGAAGGAACTCACGGTCATTTGTTGGGAGCATTGGAACCATGCTTCTACATAAATCTTTGTAGTGAATAAATTGAATCTTCTTAAAGATGATATTTCTCTTGATGTTAGACGAACCTGTGAACGGAGGAGGTAAATCTTTATAGAATAAATTACGTCTTCTAGCCAACGTGCACGATGTAGAGCACCTGGTTGCATCAGTCTTCTTCCTCGTGGGGGGGGGGGGTACTTCTCCCAGAAACAACAATGTTAATTCTAAGGTTTCTTGGTAATCTTCTCTTGGTTGACGTTCTTCTAGGTTAGTTTTACAGAATTCAATTATTTCCTTCCATTCAGATATGTCTAAGGTCACTTCTTTATCACCAATCACTGGTTCAAGCTTACTCTTATCAATGTTACTCCATTCTAGCTGTAATCGTTTAAATAAAGCAATATCAGGTCCTGATGAGGGACCAAAAAGGACGCCAAATACATTTCCAACTATAATATCATGGATATGATGACGACAGGCTAGGTGCAGAAGATTTTTGTCCAACATTTGTTCAATCAGGATGCAGGCACCTCCTCTCTTTCCTGTATTACTTGCCGTGGTATTAAACGACATAGCTTTCTTTTTTAATTTTCATCCTTTTAGTGCAAATAGAATCTTTATTGATCGATAGTGACTCTACATCATATTCTAAACTTTTTGCCGTAGCAGCAACGATATGAGCTGCTGCTCGGTTGCTGGTCTTTGTACGGTCTAGAGCTTGCGTTATTCGGGAGTCATTATGTTTTGAGGTCTTGCTTTCTTCAATTGTGGTTGGGTGTCACCCTGAGAAAAACTTTTTAATTTTTGAGAGGTACTATTTTTCGAATGGCTCGACTTGTTATCACAACTGGTACTTGAATCTACTGTTGCAACTTTGCTTAGTTGTTGTATTTCTTTTTCATGTTTTCTCTTGCGGCTAATAAAATTTTGCTCTCTAATTATCTTTTTTCTTTCCTTCATTGGTGTCACTTTATCAATGTGACCTTTCCTTCCACTGCGCTGAGCAATAAGAAATTTCTTATCTTCTTCTATTTTTATCATAGACAGAGCATTCTCGTGTGCAATATCAAATAGTCCATTGAGTCGTGATGTGAAGTGAGATCGACGGGACTTACTTTTTTGTAATGCTTTCCATTCAGAATGAAGTTTGAGCAATCGCTTAATAAGATTATGTTCATACGCAGTTGGAATACTGGCTTTCTTCCAGAAACCCATACCACTGATCAAAGTGTTCTCAGCACTGTCTTTCAAAGGGAGTTTCATCTCTGAATGATGGTTAAAAAAAATGTGCCAAAACTTGCTGCTGAGAAGGGAGTTTATCGCCCAATATTTTTGATAAAGTTGGACCAACGAGCCATATATCTGTTTTAGAACGATTACTATAACTAGTACTAGCCATGATTGCAAAATATTTGAAAATTTTAGGGCGTGAAACTCCTAACCGTGAAATAAATGGAGCACGAATTACTACCACATAGGCACTTCCTCAGCATGTAGTTAACTCAGGATTTGAGTTGAGCTTGCTCCTTGCCAGTTTTTCAGATGCCAAATGTCACAAGAAGTAGTTACATATTTTTATATTATATCATAAATACAACTATACATATCTCTGAAAACATATGAATATTTCATATAAACATTTCAATAATAATTTCTGCAAATTTTGCAAAGAAATAAATGGGGTATTTTACTATTGATTAAAACTACATTACTCTACATTTTTGTACTGCCGTGCGCCACCCCTAAATATGATTTGATTGCTTTAAAAAAATGGCATGCTAAGTTTTCTCATGATAAAGAACAAAATTCGACCTTCCGAACTCTAAAGTTAAAAAAATAATTTTTGTCCCTATATGGTGAGAGCCAACCTAATCTATATATTAGGTTAAAGTGTATATATATATCCATCTCATAACTGTAAGGTTAGTGAAAACTTGTCATTTATTTTAGAGCCAACTTTTTGTGGCTCTTGTGGCATTATTATTTTGGATGCTGGCAGTGTCCTTTCTCTTCTTTTGTTGAAAATGGCATCGTGCAATGGTGTAGGTTGTGTTGTTGTTGCAAGGTTTAGAAAGAAGACCATAAATAGTGACCCCTTTTTTTATTTATGCTAACTAAGGCCTAAAGTAAGCTCGCGTCCAGTCAACAACCCTGAGGTAGGATCGAATAGGATCTCCAAGTTCATAAAGTCTGTTTTAGTCAACTTAATTTTGGCTATAATTTAAGGTAGCCCTTCAGAGCTTGGCTGTTCAAAGCTCAGCTGAAATTCCGGACCCCACAAAAGAGAAAAAATAAAATGGTCCTTCGTAATCGGATTTCTAGCGTAGGACCATCTTTCGGCAAAGTTCTGATTGTGCAAATTTCTGCCTAAGTTAAGCCTGGACAGGTTGAGCGTAATTTGAGTTAAGGTCCTAGTGAGGGGTTGCACCCAAATCGCTCTATAGTTATGAGGCATCAAAGCAAAATGATGAAACTTATTTATTGTGAGTTCTATAATTTAAAAAATGGGTAGCGTTAATTGGTTGTGGCCTACCAGCATATGTTGAAGTGGGCACTGCTTCGGTGCACCTTCGGTAAGGCTACCTTCTAAGAGAGGAGGCCAGTTTTTCATGTTACGCACGGCTTGTTTCACTTTTAGTCTGAATTCTCTATTTAACAAATATCTAGTCCGGGTAAGAAAGAATTTGAAAAAATATATAATTCACTAAAAAGGTAAAAAGGAAACAAATGATAACAACCATCTTATTATACTTAGCTGGAACTTTAAAAATTCCCGATAAGATACCAGGATATTTGGATTAACTGTTCAAACTAAATAATTGAATAACCTTTTCAAAAAGGTTGCTCTAGACTCTAGACTATAATAGATCGGGGTAACTAAGTCCGCAGCATGTTTTAAATGTTTTTTGAAAAGTCACGGAGCAAGGTTTTATAAGTTAAAAAAATTGTGTAAAAAATGCAATGGTCGGCATCAGCCATTATTGTGTGAACACACTCCGAGTAGGCCTACCCCAAGAAGTAGAGACACCAGTGGCACATGCCACTGCTATGAAAGGGAATAAGAGTAAACGACTGCAGCGTTATTAGTTGGTAATGCTGGAGAAGCCACTGTAAGAGTGCTGTTTGATAATAGTAGCTAGTGTAGCTTTATTAATACCAGAATTTTCAGAAATTTGAAATTAAAAGAACTTGAGAGGGAAAATTTGAAAATTTCTGTGTTTCGGGGTTCAGTTTAAAACAGAACCAAAGTTAAAAAGGTAGAAGTTCTGGTTAAAGGGTTGTTAACTGAATACAATGAGGACGTCCTAAACTATGTAAAGGGGCGAAAAAATGCTATGATGAAAAAATGAAAGGTGAGCTGGTGTGCCAGGAAGCACATTATCTTCCACACCATGCAATAGTGCAGTGAGACAAAACTACCACCAAACTGAGTGTAGTTTTCGATGGCTCAGCCCAGAACAAAGGTGGTTTGTCTTTGAATGGCTGTTTGGATGCTGGGCCAAATTTAAATGCAGATTTATTTTCCTTGTTACTCAGATTCAGGTTTATTACAGTAGCATTGACCACGGATGTAGAGCAAGCCTTTTTGATGATAAAGCTAAAACCAGAGGACAGAGATGCAGTAAGGTATCTGTGAGTGGATACCTTACCTTATGAACCTTATGTTGTTTCGTGCGTTGGTCTCTCTTCACACGGAGGTCAAGCTGGTGGCCCCACCTCTAGGTCTGGCCTGGTGGAGGAGCGAGTTGCTTTCTTGCGCTCTCCACCGTACATAGCCAGGCACGCCCATCTGTACTGTCCTGAGCCAGGTATCCAGTCTTTTCTTGAAGACTTCAACTTTGACCCCCGTTACGTTTCTGAAGTCCTTAGGAAGCTGGTTGAAAAGTCTTGGCCCCCTGACAACCAAGCTATTTTCCTTCAGGGTTGAGGAGGTCCCTTGTCGTGCCTTTAATTTGGGAACACTACACATTCTGCCTTTCCTATTTTCCAGTGGTTGTTTGAATGGTAATTGGGTTTAGTTTTAGGTTTTGTACCAGTTTTTCGATCATTTTCCATATGTAGATTATGATGTACCTCTCTCTTCTTCTTTCCAGTGAGTACAGATTTAGTTTATGTAGTCTTTCCCAGTAGTTGAGTTCTTTGCAGCCATCAATCTTGGCTGTGAAATGCCTTTGCGTTTCTTCTAGTTTATTAGTTTCTTCCTTTTTATATGGGGACGTCAAAACTGAGCAGTGTTCAAGTTTTGGTATGATCAGTGTTTTTAGCAGGGGAATCATTACTGTCCTGTCCCTTCTCTTGAACGTTCTTCGAACCTGTCCGGCGACTCTTTTTGCTTTATTTATCGCTATCTGATTTTGTGTTTCGAATTTCGCATCATCTGTCATTATTATCCCGAGATCAATCGCTTTCACTTCTCTGAATTTCCTGTCTATCTGGAGCATAATATGCAGTCTGTTTAAGTTCTTCTTTTCTACCATATCTCAAGAGCTGAAATTTCTCGGCGTTGAATGACATGTTGTGTCTTCTGACCATTTGTATATTTTGTTCGTGTCCCTCTGCAAGGCCTCCACGTCATGTACATCGCTGATTTTTCTGCTGATCTCTGTATCGTCTGCAAAGGATGTTACTATACTATTGCTGTTTACTCCGCTGTCTATGTCTGTTAGCATGATAATGAACAGGAGTGGGGCCAGTACTGTCCCTTGTGGTACTGAGCTGCGTACTTCCGATTCTGATGATGATATACCTTAAATTTTGACGACCTGCAGACGATCACTAAGGAAGTTGTAGATCCATTTTCCCACTTTGCCTGTTATTCCCTTGTCTTTAATTTTATGTGCTATTTTACCATGGTCACATTTATCGAAAGCTTTAGCAAAATATGTGTATATAACATCGTAGTTGTCATTGCCTTCCAATACATCTAGGATATTGTTAGAGTGCTCTATTAGTTGTGATAGGCATGATCTACCTGATCGGAATCCACGCTGATTTTCGTTGAATCTTTCCCGTGTCTCCAGGAAATCATAAATTTTCTCTCTAACTATTCTTTCAAATACTTTGGTGAGGTGGGACGTCAATGACACTGGTCTATAGTTCTTTGCTTGAGATCTGTTCCCTCCTTTATATATAGGGACAATGTTTGCTCTTTTCAAGATGCTCGGTATTTCCCCAGTGTCTAGGGATCTTCTCCATATCCAGTATAAAGGTGTAGCTATTTCGTTTTTACAGTTTTTAATCAATAATGCGTTCCAATTGTCCGGACCTGCAGCTGAATGTAGTTTCATTTGTCCTATAGCTCTCGCTACATCTTCTGGTGTAAACTCAATGTCTGTTATATACTCTCCTTGCAATTCCTCTTCAAAGAATGCATTTATATCAGGTATCGCTTTGTCACTTTTTGGGGTACTGAAAACTGATTCATATTGAGCTCTCAATGTATCAGATATTTCTTTTGGATCGTCGGTTAGTTCATTATTTCCCGTCCCTAAGGGCCCAATAGCGGTGCGCGTTCTTGTTTTCCTTTTTGCATAGCTATAGAAGTATTTTGGATTTTCCTTTATTGCTTCTACCGCCTTTTCCTCTTCCCTCTCTGTATGGTCCTTAATCAGGGCTTGTATTTCCCTATCGATACCCTCCAGTTTTTCTTTTATTGTTTTCCTGTCATTATCTCCGCAGTTTCCTAACTTCGCCTCCACTCTCTTTCTTTTGCGGAATAGTCTTCTCTTTTGCCTTTCTAGCCAGCTCCTCTTTCCTTTTGGCTGTGATTTCGGAGCATATTTTTCTAAAATTCTCAGCGTTTTTTCCTCCAAGGTTGTTAGCATTTCTTCAGTTGTTTTATTCTCGAAAATTGTTCTCCATTCTATTTGGGCCATGTGCGATCTGATTGCTTCCCAATTTATAGTCTTTGAGTTTAAGTTAAAGGCTCCGAATTTACTTCTTTCCACAATATGTGTATTGTCTTCTAATGCTGCCGTCATATTTGTTGATATCTCGATTAAGTTGTGGTCTGAGATAATGGTTGGGGTTATTTTTATATCAGCAATCAAGTTCGTGTTATTCGTGAATACCAGATCCAGGCAGTTATTTTTTCTGGTATTTTCTGTTATCTCCTGTGTCAGCATAAATGATACAAAAGACTTCTTGATACAAAAGACTTCTTGATACAAAAGACTTCTTGGAAAATGAACCCAAGGTTCAAGTGTATATCATAGAATGGAGTCGGTGTTGTTTGGCATCAGCTCTAATCCATTTCTGTGGGCAGCTACTATACATCACTATTTAAAAAAATATTCTGAAGTCTTTCCTAATACCGTTGAACACGTAAGGCAAAACTTTTATGTTGATGATTTGCTGTGTTCAGTGGATAATACAGAAATGGCTCAACAGGTATTCATGGGGGTTAGAGCTATAATGGATGAGGCTAGTATTGATCTTAGAAAATGGCAGACCAATCATTCTCAGTTACAACAGTTTATGAATCAGTCCTGTGTAGCACCTTATGAAGCAGAAAGTGTTGAGGATTCTGGTACCAAAGAACTGCGGGCAATAGTTATAAAGGTGCTAGGCATTGTTTGGCAGCAAGGAGAGGAATAATTTACCTTCAGTGGGAAGTCTTTGATAGAGTTGGCTAAGAGAGACAAGATGGACAAAACGTAGAGCTCTTGGTTTGGCTTCAAAGGTGTTTGATCCTCTTGGATTTGTGGCTCCATTTGTGATAAATTCAAAAACTTGGTTTTAGCTTCTGGCAAGTTGAACTTGGTTGGGACCAAGAGTTACCCGATTATATGGTAGTAAAATGGAAAAATTGGTTCAAAGAATTGACACATCTCTGAGACGTTGAAATCTCAAAATGGTACTTTGGAGAGTTGAACACTAGTTCAGATAATTTAGAGCTGCATGTCTTTTGTGATGCAAGTGAGGAAGCCTTCGCAACCTGGCATATATTTGTTGTGTGTATCACAAACGGCTGTAATATTTTATGGGTTTAGCGATGATGGGTTGGTTGACTCATTGCTGTCTTTAAAACAATTATTTCCATTCATCACTCTGGTTTACATATTACTAAGGAAACATAAATGAATAATTAAATATAAATTCAAGAAGGGGATATATATTAACATGGGGGATGAAAACGAAGTGAATAAAAAATAGTCTTGTAAAAACTTTAAAAAAAAAAAATCCTTCGGATGTGATGACAGTGTTCATAGTATTACCAAGCCTGAACGAACTAAAGTTTCAATGTATAAAGACAGAGCCGTTGGTAGGCATTATTGCACCCTAAGCAAATTCCACGATTTGCACCACCCATCCCCCCTGTATTTATTTATTGATTCATTCATTTATTTATTTATTTACATTTAATATTGAACATAGATTTAGATATTATTTTGTGTTATAACAAAGACAGAGCAAAAACCTGATGTGTATAAATACACATACAGGCGGTTCATAAATGAAAACAAACAATGTTTTGATGCACACTAAATTTTAATAACAAAACATTACCAGATTGATGGGTATCTGTAGGTTTCATACGTCACTGCTTAGAATATCTTTCAATTGACAAATGGACGACAGCTGATTGGATACTACCGCTATGGCTCGGCAACATGCTGACAAAGGACTTGACTTTTGGAACCAAGTGATATTTACCGACGAAAACACCTTTTCCTCCACATCCCATGGCTCATAGAGCACATCTATGAGGAAGCACGTAGCGGTCATGTCACCTATAACATGTGGAGATGGATTCATCTGTATAGTGTAGGAGAGCTCATCAAAATAAAAGGAAGGTTTACTGCAAACCAGTATATAGAAATTTCCGAAGAGGTTATGCTTCCTTCTGTGCGTGCATATGCTCTGCCATTTCCTGAGCGAATCATTTTTATGCAAGACAGGTCCCCAATTCACACAGCGCGGATCGTCACACGCTGGTTCTCTGAGCAAAGAAATATTGACCTTTTGGATTGACGAAGTAAGGGTTGTGATATGAATCCCATCGAGAACGAACAACGGACTAGTTTTTACAACACACATTTAGTGAGTGGGAGGTGCTGAGGAGGAATCAACAGCTGGTATCTAATCATGTAGCTTCTGTACCACATCGACTGCAGTAAGTCATAGACAACAACAGTGGCTGGACAAGATATTAAATTTGTTGTGTTCATGTATAAAATATCTCTCAAATACAATGGTAATTATGAATGTAACACCTTTGCAAAATTGTCAAATATCATCGTTTAAATGGTTCTATATTTATTGGTATGAATCACTGTAATAGTTTTATTTTCTGTAATTCTCTCCTTTAAGGTGAGAGACCACCAACAGTCACAGCTGCAGTCGTTCAACACTTACGTTGTAAGTGTAACATGGAACTTATTAACACAAAGCAATTATACACATTTATGATATTGCCTCGGTACAAAACATTCTTCGTTTCTAAACAATAATTCTCTCACTGACTGTTTATTACCATATCAGTGTTTCTGATCTAGAAATAGCATTTGCTTCGGATATAACAGTACCATACCAGTAATATCCATTCAGCTGTCGTCCATTTGCCAATTGGAAGATATTCTAAGTAGTGACGTATGAAACCTACAGATACCCATCAGTCTGGTAATGTTATAATATTAAAATTTAATATGCATCAAAACACTGTTTTTTTTGGATTCATAAACCGCCTATATATGTATTTATATACACACACCAGGTTTTTGCTCTGTCTTTGTTGTAACACAAAATAATATCTAAGTCTATGTTCAATATTAAATGTAAATAAATAAATAAATGAATCAATAAATAAATACATGGTGGATGGGTGGTGCAAGTCGTGGAATTTGCTCAGGGCGCAATGATGCCTACCAACGGCTCTGTTTTTATACATTGAAACTTCAGCTCGTTCAGGATTGCTAATACCATGAACACTGTTATCACGTTCCAAGGTTTTTTTTAGTTTGTACAAGACCATTTTTTTATTCACTTCCTTTACACCCCCCTTGTTAATATACTGTATATCCCCTTCTTGAATTTATATTTAATTATTCATTTATGTTTCCTTAGTAATATGTAAACCAGAGTGATGAATGGAAATAATTATGTTTTAAAAACATTTGGCAATGAGTCAACCAACCAATCAGCGCTAAACCCAAGATTCCTTCATAAAATATTACAACCGTTTGTAGTACACTCAACAAATATATGTCAGGTGTTGCTATCTGTTCTCGAGAGTGTTCTAAGAATAACGAGCGAAACTGTACATTTGAAGAGAAAGTAATTTGCAGGTTGGCTGCTGCAAAGTGCAGAGTAGCACCTTTGAAAAGGCTTTCTATTCCAAGGTCGGAATTGATGGGTGCAGTCATTGCCAGTCGGCTTGCAGTTACTGTGCAAGACTCTTTGGTCTTTGTGAAACTCCGCGGTATTAGTGGACAGACTCTACTATAGTTTCACACTGGTTAAGAAGCCAGGCAAGGAAATGGAAACCATTGTGTAAAAGATTTACTTAAAACGTAAGCAAGATGAAATAGTTCTGTCTCGTTTCGGAAATGTAACTCGCCAGCCTCAGGCAAATTCAGTGCGTATAGAAGAACAAACAGTAACGTAAAGAATAATTTGAAAGTAGTGTTTCTTAATGGGAGGAGTGTAAGGAATAAGTACAGTATATCGAATTTAAAGCTTTTGTTCACCTTGAAAATTACGACAATATGGCAACAACTGAATCATGGATTAAAAGTACAGATAAGGACTTTACAGGTGAATACCATATTAATTAAAGGTTATAAACTTTTTAACAAGGATAGAAGTGGTAAAATGGGAGGGGGTGTACTCTTATATCGCAAAGAAATTCTTCGCCCAGTTCTAAAGACGTTAATGCCAGCGACAAATTTGATATAATTATTTCAGAAATTAATAACTTAAATTTAATTTTGGAGTTGTATATAGACCTCCTTCACAAGGAGTAGAATTATACGTTGAAATGTATAACATTTTAAATAGCATAGTTACGCATAATGAATCAATTATTGTGGGGGATTTTAACTGCCCAAATATTAATTTCATTACCTAAAACAGTGATGCTGAAGGTTTACGTTTGGCAAATTTTCTACAAGATAATTTTCTTTTTAAAAAATATAAGAACCGAACCGCGGTGAAAACATTTTGGACTTGATTTTAACAACAAATGATAATTTAGTTCAGAATGTAGGCGTCAGAGAAAATTTATGCAAGAGTGATCACAGTTTGATACGCTTTTCAGTCAATGTTAAAACTTCTGAAGAATTAAATAATTTCATGGTGCCTGATTTTAGGAGAGCAAATTAATTTTAATAAATTAAGATGAACTGTTAGCGGTAGATAGTGTTCTCAGCATATGGGATAATTTCAAGAATATATTTGCAACTTTAAACGAGCGCTGTGTATGTAGGGGAGTTAAGAGAGGTGAATTAAGTGTGCAACCTAAATGATGGAGTAGAAATATTGGAAAAGTAATCGCAGTTAGAAATGTAGCCTACAAGAGGTATAAAAGGGACCGTGCGCAACAACACTTTCAGACTTATATAGATTTACGTAGAAATGTTCAGCGGTTAATTAGATCTGCTAAACGCGATTTTGAAATTCAAGGAGCTCATGAATGTAAGGGAAATCCTAAGCAATTTTTCGATTACGTTAGAAATAGAAATCCTTTGGCGGACAATATTGGGCCACTGTTAAACTCCGTGGTAACTTAACAAATAACTACGGGGAGATAGCAATAATTTTAAATAATTTTTTACATCAGTTTTTACAACTTAGGATACTTCTTTTATTCCGGAGACTAGTAATGCGTTTAGTGACGTAAATGGTGCTTTTTCACTGCTTACTGACATAACTGTTTACAATGAATTGATTTCTCACTATATCGATAAGTTAAAAATTAACAAATCTCCAGGTCCAGACTGTTTTTATCGAAAGTACCAAAAGAGTCAAAGAACGAAATACCTGGTCCTTTAATTCAAATTCTTAATAAATCTTTATCGAAGGGGATTTTAAATTGGCTAATGTAACACCAATTTTTAAAGAGGGAGATAAAAAACAGGCCGGTAAGTATAGCTCTACTAGTCTAGCTTCTATAACTGGAAAGCTTTTAGAAACAGTTATTAGAGCTCGTATAGTCCAGCATTTTGAAAGCAATAATCTTATAAAACAAAGCCAACGTGGGTTTCGTAAATATAAATCTTGTTTAACAAATTTACTGGAATTTTTTCATGAAGTCACTAGTATTTATGATTGTAGTAGAGCTGTAGATATTTTACATTCAGATTTCCAAAAGGCGTTTGACAAAGTTCTGCATAAACGATTGTTAGAAAAACATAAAGCTCACGGAATAAGGGGTCAAGTTCTTAATTGGATAGATAACACCAGTATACAAGTAAATTGCTGTTTGAAAACTCTTTGTATTTTTTTAGTCCCAACTCCATAAAATTACAGAAAAATACTTTGTTTTTATCCATCACATCACTGTTCTCCAGAATTAGGCAATCATTATTTCGACCAATATGCATATATAACAGGGGTGGCCAAGTTTCCTGGACCCAAGAGCCATATGCGACGTTTTTCAGATGTTAAAACTTCTGAAGAATTAAATAATTTCATGGTGCCTGATTTTAGGAGAGCAAATTAATTTTAATAAATTAAGATGAACTGTTAGCGGTAGATAGTGTTCTCAGCATATGGGATAATTTCAAGAATATATTTGCAACTTTAAACGAGCGCTGTGTATGTAGGGGAGTTAAGAGAGGTGAATTAAGTGTGCAACCTAAATGATGGAGTAGAAATATTGGAAAAGTAATCGCAGTTAGAAATGTAGCCTACAAGAGGTATAAAAGGGACCGTGCGCAACAACACTTTCAGACTTATATAGATTTACGTAGAAATGTTCAGCGGTTAATTAGATCTGCTAAACGCGATTTTGAAATTCAAGGAGCTCATGAATGTAAGGGAAATCCTAAGCAATTTTTCGATTACGTTAGAAATAGAAATCCTTTGGCGGACAATATTGGGCCACTGTTAAACTCCGTGGTAACTTAACAAATAACTACGGGGAGATAGCAATAATTTTAAATAATTTTTTACATCAGTTTTTACAACTTAGGATACTTCTTTTATTCCGGAGACTAGTAATGCGTTTAGTGACGTAAATGGTGCTTTTTCACTGCTTACTGACATAACTGTTTACAATGAATTGATTTCTCACTATATCGATAAGTTAAAAATTAACAAATCTCCAGGTCCAGACTGTTTTTATCGAAAGTACCAAAAGAGTCAAAGAACGAAATACCTGGTCCTTTAATTCAAATTCTTAATAAATCTTTATCGAAGGGGATTTTAAATTGGCTAATGTAACACCAATTTTTAAAGAGGGAGATAAAAAACAGGCCGGTAAGTATAGCTCTACTAGTCTAGCTTCTATAACTGGAAAGCTTTTAGAAACAGTTATTAGAGCTCGTATAGTCCAGCATTTTGAAAGCAATAATCTTATAAAACAAAGCCAACGTGGGTTTCGTAAATATAAATCTTGTTTAACAAATTTACTGGAATTTTTTCATGAAGTCACTAGTATTTATGATTGTAGTAGAGCTGTAGATATTTTACATTCAGATTTCCAAAAGGCGTTTGACAAAGTTCTGCATAAACGATTGTTAGAAAAACATAAAGCTCACGGAATAAGGGGTCAAGTTCTTAATTGGATAGATAACACCAGTATACAAGTAAATTGCTGTTTGAAAACTCTTTGTATTTTTTTAGTCCCAACTCCATAAAATTACAGAAAAATACTTTTGTTTTTATCCATCACATCACTGTTCTCCAGAATTAGGCAATCATTATTTCGACCAATATGCATATATAACAGGGGTGGCCAAGTTTCCTGGACCCAAGAGCCATATGCGACGTTTTTCAGATGTACGAGAGCCGCAAAATATTTTAAAAAGAATTTAATTATTAAAAACATATACATATCCATATAGTTATACTCACATTATTAAATTGTTTAATTACTGCTTGTAGAAGGCTTAGTTTCGGTCTTCATTTTGGCTTTTAATGCTTTAAAGTCTGGCTGATGTGATGTTAAGGCGGTATGAAGAAGCTCAGTCAGGTGTTCGTTAGTGAGGGCAGTACGATGTTTTGACTTTACAAACTTCATTACCGAGAAGAGTGCTTCACAGCAATAAGTTGTCCCAAAAACTGAGATAAGTCGGAAACTGGTTTTCCTGAGGTGAGGATACTTTGTCTCTGGTACTTGCTTCCAAAACTCAACTGCAGATAAGCTTTTATGTATCAACTTTAAACCCACGCCCTCCTGCAGCTCCAAAAGTTCTGTTTGTATTGAAGCAGCTTCCGTAATAAAAGGTGTGGTAAAAGGACAGCCATCGTTGACGACATCAATCAGGAAAGGATTTACAAGAAATTCGAAGCATGATTTTAGCTTCTTTAGTTCATCAAACCTGAACTGAAAATCATCAATTAGTCCTTTTAATTTACCTTTGTATTCCTTCAATTTACTATCTTTTATTTCAATATTAGGAAAAGTGTTTGTTCGGTTTTTCAGGTGGGGAAAGTGGTCAAATTTTTTTGTTACTAGATCTTTTCGGAAGAGCTTTATTTTATTCTGGAAACTGAAAACTGTCTGTGTAAGGTCAGAAATGACCTTATCCTTTCCCTGAAGTGTCAAATTTAGATTTTGAAGGTGCTGTATTACATCAGTAAAAAACATCAGATCCTGCACCCATTCGTGATCTTCTAGTTGTGGGTATGACTTTCCCTTTTCTTTCAAGAAATCAATGATATGCTCCAACAGTGCAACAAACCTATTCAGGAGATTACTAGTTGATAACCATCTTACAATACAGTAGAATGAAAGGTCATCTGGCTTATCTTGAAGATCCAGCTCCTCGATAAAATTTCTAAACGCTCGGTGCGTTTTGCATTTGAAAGAATGAAATTCACAATTTCTAGAACACATTTCATAACACTGTCATACCTAAAGTACTTGCTTACCAAATGACCACGGTGAATGATACAGTGAATAAAGAGACACACAGGATACTTGGGATCGCGTGTCAAGAGCTCAACTCGGCCTACATTTCGTCCTGCCATAGCTGGTGCTCCATCTGTTGCAACACTGACAAGTTTATTCAATGGTACTTGAGCATTTGATAATGCTTCCTCAAGTGCGTTCTTTATGTCAACCCTTCTGGTGGTTTCTCTTTGGGTCATTAAGTCCAAGAGTTCTTCTTTCACATTTCCATCGCCAGTAACATAACGAACAAATATCGCCAGTTGAGGGTTATCTTTAATATCTGTGGATTCATCGAGGGCCAAACTGAATGCAACAAAATTCTTCAAATCACTCTGCAACGAATATGTGATTTCAGCACTGATCTGGGAAATACGTCTCTCTGTAGTGTGGCGGGAAATAGAATTACTTGCTATTTGTTCACGAAGCTTTGTGTTATCTGGAGCGAAAATTGCAGTAACATCGGCAATATTCTTCTTCACAAATTCTCCACTACTGTAGGGAAGTTGAGCACGAGCAATATTCCATGCCATAACAAAACTAGCTTCAGTAGTTAAGTCAGCTGTCTTACACAATGATGAAAGTACAGTTTGTTGGGCAACTAGGCTAGACTTCAACATTGTTAACTTAGTCATCCGCAATTCTGATTTGGGAGGAAATTCGTAATAAAATTTTTATGGTTAGTTTCATGACGCTTTAAGTTACTGGCTTTAAAGTGATTGAGTGCCACGTGGCAGCTAAGACACACAGGTTTCCCACCCTTAACAGTAAAGGCAAAGCTCTCCTCCCACTCCTGTTTAAAAACTCTATTTTCTTCTTCATATTTCCGTTTCTTACACTTTGTCTGCTCAGTCATTTTAATCAACTAAGGGGTTGTATAACTTTCACTTGTATAGCTGAGAAAAATAGCCACTATTTGATCTAAGAAGCCAATTTTAAAACACTCACTCGTTACTACACGCGGCCTGCAGGGTAGATCGAGGGGTACTGGACACTGGTGAGTGGCGATTGGTGTTAATTACGTAATTATCCCGCTTAGTGCCTGTCACGCAAAAGAAATTGTCGTACGCATGACGCATTTTATTGTCAATTCAATTTTTCCTTGTTTTTTTTTCATTTTTTTTTTTATGTGAAAAAAAATTATATTTGTATTATGAATTTTGCCTTTTATCATAAATACAATAAAAACCAAAATTGTCTCGCGAGCCGCAGTTAACAACTTCGAGAGCCGCATGCGGCTCGCGAGCCGGGGTTTGGCCACCGTTAATATATAAGCTCAAATATAGTAGTTCATTCTATGAAGCAGAAAGCCTCGTTTCTTGCCTGGTAAAACAAAAACTTGTTTGTTTTTAATTAATTTTTTTATTTCCCGTTCCAGATTCTATAATTGTGCAAAGTCACGGATTCAAGGATTTACTTCACGCATTCACGAATTCACTTTATAGATTCACGGATTCACTTCACTAACAATGTGTACAGTAAGTCCCGTTCTTGCAAGAACCATCCAGATTTGTTTTATTATATATACTGTATGGTAATTTTCAATCAGTAAGGCAAAGGCAGAATATCACAGAATTTGTAAGAAAATCATATCTCGCTTATTTCGGTGCAAAGCTTGGTGATCAGGATAAGTCATAGGCTCCGCATAGTGTATGCCGATCATGTGTGGAAAATTTGAGGCAATGGGTTCAAGGCAAAAAGAAGTTCTTACCTTTTAGTGTACCTATGGTTTGGCGTGAGCCCAAAGATCGTACCCAAAACTGTTATTTTGTTTGTGTAATATCAAGGGATTCAGCTCCAAGAATACATCATCCATTGTGTATCCATCATTGTTATCTGCCATCCGTCCTGTTTCACACAGTGATGATGTTCCCATTCCTGCATGCCCCAAAGAACTTTAAGTTTCTGAATCTGATACAGAACTTAGCGATCACAGTGACTTTGAAATTGATGATAAGAGTTCTAAAGACCCACAGTTATTCACTCACACAGAACTAAATGATCTTGTTCGAGATCTTGACCTACCGAAAGATGCTGCCCAACTCTTAGGATCCAAGTTGAGTGAAAGAAATTTACTGGCTGCTGGAACTTCATATTCCTGGTCCAGGAGCAGAGAACAAGACTTTGTTCATTACTTCTCTATGGATGGTTCTTTAGTATTCTGTACTGACATACCTGGTCTTATGAATACTATGGGCACACTATGATCCAAAAGAAAGCTGTTTTGCTGCATAATGGCAATCAATTGGCAGCCATCCCCATTGGCCACTCTGTTTACATGAAAGAAAATTATGTCAACATGAAATTCCTTCTAGCTAAAATAAAATATAACGATCATAACTCGATTATATGTGGAGATTTGAAAGTGATATCCATGTTTCTTGGCCAACAATCTGGATATACAAAGATTCCTTGCTTCATATGTGAGTGGGAGTGTGGGTTTAGTAGAGGAAAGGCTGATCATTGAAAAAGAAGGATTGGCCCCAAAGAATTAACTTAACACCAGGCATCAAAAATGTTATCAACGAACCTTTCGTGACACCTGCAAAAGTGCTGCTGCCACCATTACACATTAAATTGGGGCTAATGAAGCAATTTGTAAAGACTTTGGATAGAGATAGCAACTGTTTAAAATACATTTCTGACCAATTCTTTTCTCTAAGTGAAGAAAAAATAAAAGCTCGGGTGTTCGATGGCCCTCTAATACGGAAACTAATGAAAGATGACAATTTTCTTGATTCAATATCAAATGTGGAGAAAGCTGCTTGAATATCACTCAAAAATGTTGTTGAAAATTTTCTAGGAAACCATAAAGCCAAAGACTATAGAACATTAAATTGTTATCCATATGTTGAAATGCTATGAAAAACTTGGTTGCAACATGAATGTAAAAGTGCATTTCCTTCACAGCCACTTGGATTACTTCCCCGAGAACCTTGGAACGATTGGTCAAGACATAAGAAACATAGAAAAACGATATCAAGGAAGTTGGAATGTCAATATGATGACTGACTACTGTTGGTGTTTGAAGAGAGATGTTTCCGAACCAAATTTCAAAAAAGACATCTGAAAAGAGGAAATTCACCTAAATTTGATGATGTATATAGCCAAAGAAAAGTAATCTAAGATGATTCTTTCTGTGATGAATTCTATTGTATTACTGTTTTTTTACTCAGATTTAAATAAATAAATTTCTTTGGGTGAAAAGTTGAACGTTTTTAATTTGTTTCTAAGTGTTTCAACTAATATTATGTTTATTTCATGCATATAAAATGAGGAAGTTTTATTGTTGATTTTGTGAGAAAATCTGATGTGATAGCAAATAACTGATACCAAATTCCGAATCAGCACCCCCAAATTGTATATTATTCCACCTATTTTCAAAGAAACAACAGATTTTTTTTCATTTGTGTACTGGTGTAATTGGGTAACTGGTAGAAAACAGAGGGTAGTAATTAATGGGAATGAGTCAGTCCGCAAGGGTCCGTTTGGGAACCAGTCCTTTTCATAATATACGTTAAAGATCTTGATATGAAATTAGCAAGTAAAATTTTTAAATTTGCCGAATATATTAAAATTGTGGGTAAAGTAATTAGTTTACTAGATAGAGAGAATTGTCTTTTGCTCTTTCCTTTTCTATCATTATTAAAAGGGAAGGTAGTCAGGATAGAGTAGAAGTAGTAATGTTCCCTTTATCAATAAATGTAGTAGAGCTGGTCTGGTCTGGTTTCAGAGTACTGGGAGCTCTCAGATGATACGCCATTAGTAGTGAACGGAAGGTTGATGAGATATCTCAAAAATCAGAATCTCCGAATAGACATTTTCAATTTCAGGGATACTACGTGGATATACAATGTAGGATTGTTTGTACTTCTTAAGAAAATCGCAGTGTATTTAACTAGAGAACTTTTTAGTTTTATACGCGAAACTAAGAAGCTTGATGAGAACTCTCGGGAATCAAAACCCCCGAATAGACATATCCCCTCTTCAGGGAAGCTACTTAGCTAGAGTAGTATTTTATCTTTAAATAGTGTACAACAGAATTATATATATATATATATATATACATATACACACACATACATAGATATATATATATATATATATACATATATACATACATATGTATATTAGGGTGTGTCAATTTTGTCAACTTTTTTCAAATCAATTTTGGTAGTGAAAATATAGTCTTTTCATGTCAAAACTTGAAATTGGCCAACCAAAATGAAATAAAATAACCCTTACCTACATCAATTTTACCTTAAAATTTCAGAAATTGACTCTTTTACTAAATAATTCACTGCCCAACACCAATTTTGCTGATTTAATTCTAACACCTGCTTTTAGGTAACTTTGGTGTGCTGATTTAAAAAATCACCTTAGTTTTTGCCTATCACGTCAGGTTTTCGAGCAATCAAATACGGATATTTTGGAGATATCGCATTTTGGCAGGGTTATGCCCAATTTTTTTTCTTTTCAAAAAATAAGTTTTTACATACTCAGAATCAGCATGGAAAAGTAAACAATTGTGCAGAGAGTGAACTTTAATATACAATGGTAATATTGACACATAAAGTGATTAAAAGTGTTTAAATAAGCAAAACATTAATCCATATTAAAGCAAGCACGGGACCAGTTTTCTTAACATTGTCTTTTTCTTGTTTTCTTACTTTTCAGTGCTGATAAATTTTCTCTTATAGGACTTCCTAGAATGAGAGATGTCAAGACAATCTATTTGCAGGCTCCCATCTTCCTTGGTATCGTTCTTCCATCACTTTGATATCTTGGTGGAACCTTTCACCTTGCTCTTCACTAACATCACCAAAATTTTCTGGAAATTTATCCAGATGACTGTTGAGATAGTGAACTTTAATGCTCATGTTGCAACCCAACTGCTGAAAGTTTACAAGTAACGTCACTAGCGGAACCGGCTGCTCTCACTCCGCCAATGGGAAATCTCTCTCAGATCATGACGTCACGCCGCTCACACCTGGGGAAATCACAGATACCCAAGATTTTAATATGTTGTACGTGACCTTTAGATTTAATGCACAGATTTGCGTATGCCACAGATAAAATTTTAACAGCAAAACAGCTGTTAACAGGTCTCAAAAATCATCAATTTTGATAAGCGCCCTTCATGGATCACCCAAAATAGGCATATTGCATTGCACGAAAACCTGATGTGATGGACAAAATCTAAGGTGATATTTGAAAGCAGCACATCAATATTATCCAGAAACAGGTCTTAGAATTAAATCAGCAGCAAAACATGTTTTTTGTTGGGCAGTATAATAGGACATAAATTGATTAACTATTCATCTGTCACAGAATTATCCCACTGATCGTATATGGAGTGTTTTCAAGGTCATATAGTTGTTGTACAATGTACAAGTCACAACATGAATAGAACTGTCGCTCACTCTCAGTCCTCAGTTGCCTCTTAGATGTCATAGACGTGGTTTGCTGTTATTGCTCTTGTACCTACTTCATAGTTATTCTACTAGATGAATACTACAGTTTAACTGTAAGTATGGATTATTGATTATTACAATTATTTATTATTATCATATTCTTCTGTCTAATTATGTTGTAATCCCATGAAATATTTTTTTATTGAATTTTAGAACATCGAATGACTAAACTTTGAAACATCGTAATTGATATAAAACACTTAAATGTTTTTCTTTCTTTTCAGATATTTCTAAGATGCCATAATTGAAGACAAGAGGTCAGTCGTCATGCCACTTGAGCCTGTTAGTCGGTACAGGCAAGGAGCTTCTCGTATCAGAACTACCAACAGTGCGAGACATGCTGGGACTAGGGTTACTCCTTCGTGAACAAAATACAAAGGATAGAAGGAACTACACAGAGAAAGAGCTCATACGGGACATGATTCCCCCTCTTCTGCATCAGTGGAAAAAAGCTAATGTGTTATTCAAACCACCTGTACTCAATCAGTATAGAACTATTGCGTGGCCGGACAGTTTGCCTACGGACAGTTTGCCTACGGACAGTTTGCCTACTGGACAGTTTGCCTACTGGACATTATGCCTATGGACACCAGGCCTACCGGACATTATGTCTAACGGACATGATGCCTAAAGGACATTTCGCATCTACACTCTTTCATGACGAGAATATTTTCTTAATTTTTTTTATTATATAGTGAACAACTGTGGTATATTTATCCTTACCTTATTTAACTTATTTAACTTCAGATTCATGCAAAAGAATTAATTCAGGTTAGGTAGGTTAGGTAAGGTTAGGTTAGGTAAGGTTAGGTTAGGTAAGGTTAGGTAAGGTAAGGTTAGGTAAGGTAGGTTAGGTTAGGTAGGTTAGGTTGCTTTTGTTCCTCTTCAAGATGTTAGCAACACGTTTGAACGATTTACGGCTGTTTTTGACGAGGAAACGGACGAGATCTTGGAAGACTTTCTAACCTATTTCGAGGCTACGTGGATTGGAATTCTGCAGCGAGGACGAAGAAGACGGCCTGCTTTTCCGCAACAACTCGATAGAGGGCTGGCACAGAGCCTTCGACCTACGAGTCGCCATTACACACCCAACTCTGTGTCGACTTGTAGACCGATTGCGTAATTAAAATAAAATTAAATATATGAAAATGAAATAAAATGAAATAGAATGAAATAGAATGGAATAAAATCGATGCCTCAATAAGCTGCGTCTGTTAGGCGTGTCGTCCTTTAGGCATCATGTCCGTTAGACATAATGTCCGGTAGGCATGGTGTCCATAGGCATAATGTCCAGTAGGCAAACTGTCCGTAGGCAAACTGTCCGTAGGCAAATTGTCCGTAGGCAAACTGTCCTGTACCGAACTATTGAGCTAAAATTAACAAAGCTGTGGCACAAAGCAGTTGAGACATCACTTGGTAAAGGAAAACTAGCAAAGAAAAATAAATTTCTGCACACACTTGATACTCTTCTTGACATTTTTAACTGCCAGTATCCAATAGAGTTGTGTTCTGAAGCCAATTGTTCTCCCTCATGCAGAAGAGAACCTCACCCTCACATTGATTGTCGCTATCCTCGTGAGAAGAAGATTCCTGTTTTGGAGCTGGCTTTCATAAAGGCGCAGAGAACAAAGGCAGGAGGCCAATAAAGTATGCAGATTGGTTCGGCAGATTATTCAGAAACCAAAAAACAGATTGTTATTGTTAAGAAAAAAGAGAAAATCCGAGAGAGGGAAGAAAGGAAGAAAAAGAAGAGTGAAGAAGCCACCCAAAGAGATGAAGAGCTCTATCAAGAGGTTTCTCACTTCTTTGAAAGCTCTTCAGATGAACAGAAAGAAGCAACATCAGATGATAGCTCCAAAATGCCATCTGAACCTTCGCCGAAGAGAATGAAATACAACACTAAAGCCATCTCAAATATTGCCCTTGCCAGTATTTGCCACCATACGGGGCTAGAGAGACTGCAGAGATTGCCACTGCCGCTTGGATAGATGCAGGCCTCATCAGCCGAGAGGATACATCCTTAGTGATAGATCATAATGAGATAAGAAGAGCACAAGAAAAAATAATGAAGGAAATATCTGATCAGTGATCAGCATGAAAAAGATTTGAAGGAGGAAGGTCTCTCTTGCCTTTTGTTTGATGGGAGAAGAGATGACACAAAAGTTCTCCTAGAGGCATGGCCGTAACTACCTATGAGGTCACCGAGGTCCGGACCTCGGTAATTATTTCCTAAAAAAAAAAAAGAGACTGAACCGTGAAATATTGCTGCAGCTTTAATAAAAGTATTTTTGCTAACAGGTCCCTTTGTACAGTATTTAATTATAGACAAGGGTTTTGTGTTTAGTATATAGCTTGGGTTGTGTTTGTAGATGTCATTTTGGTCTGAATTTTGCTCGTCCCGCCGCGCTCGAAAAAAATCTGGACCTCACTAATTTCTAAACCTTAGTTACGGCCCTGCCTAGAGGTAGAGGGAATAGACAGAAAATTTCCCGGTCTCATCAAAGAAGAACACTACTAGGTGTTTTCCGAACCTGGTGGCCGCTATTTGTTTCACTTTCTTCCTGAAGTAGAAGTAGAAGGCAAGAAACATGCAGAGGCAATTGCTGATCAAATAATATGTTGGCTTCAAGAAAGAAGACTTGACAGTTCACTGCAGGCCGTTGGTGGAGACTCAACTGCGGTGAACACTGGATGGCAGGGCGGTGTTATGGCGCATTTAGAGAAAAAACTTGGAAGAAGGCTTGTTTGGATTGTATGTGATTTGCACACACGGGAACTACCTCTTCGTCGTCTCATCCAGGAACTTGATGTCGTCTCATTCAGGAACTTGATGGTCCTACAAAGAGCAACAAGTGGTCAGGCCTCCTTGGCAACATGCTAGATGAAGCAACGGAATTAGAAATAAATACAAAATTTCCAAAGGTCGAAGTAGGCCCTCCCCTTCCATTGTTGTCTGAAGAAGTTATCAAAGACCTCAGCACGGATCAATCTTACGCTTATCGTATTGTTCAAGCAATCAGAGCAGGAGAGTTGCCTCAAAATCTGGCTCTCTTGGAGATTGGACCCGTAAGTCACAGTCGTTGGTTAACTACAGCGATTCGTTTCTGCAGGATTTGGGTTTCCAAACATGCACTGAATGGCAAAATGCTACAGAATTCGATGTTGATTGTTGAATTTATTATTGGGTTTTATCTACCTCACTGGTTCAATGTAAAACTTAATCCAATGTGGATGGAGGGGCCCAACCACAGCTTGTTTCAATTACAGCTACTGAGAACCCAAAAGAAAGTAGTGGTGGACATCGTGTTACCTGCGGTGAGAAGGTCCGCTTGGTATGCTAGGCCAGAGGCAGTTTTGCAAGCAATACTCTCCAGCCAATGTACCAAAGAGCGAACTGAGGCGGTGGAAATCATTCTAAAGCTTAGAGGAACATCACTAGATGATGACCAGCCGGGAGACTGCTCCGTTCAGACAA
>JAJOZX010004072.1:32500-35000 GCA_023014485.1 Bathynomus jamesi
CACATTGGATCAGTTATAAAGGACAAGGTTGAATGTCTCTTGTTTCAAGATCCTGCAGCAAATCGATTTTCGAAGGATACAATGACGCAACACATTGAAACTGTTTTAGAAAATTTGGTAACGATCAAGATCTATTCACGTCGTTTTTGGCAAACTACCCAAAGCGAATTCAGGCTGTCTTGGAAGCCAATAGCGGGAACACAAGTTTTAATTGTTTCTCATTAAATGCAGGATAAAATTCTCTTTTGTAAGGTATGTTTAGTTTTACTGTACCTCTAATGGTTTAGGCCATGGGCGGGGGGGCTAAGGTTTATTGGAGCCACGCACACACACACACCACACACACATATATATATATATATATATATATATATATATACATACACACATATATATATATATATACACTCACATATATACATATGTTAACCCCTCCGTCTATGGCCTGGGTTGGTTCGAAGTCGACGGGGGTTCTAGTTAGGTGGCAGCAACGGATGTATGACTTGTAGTAGGTTTCTTCTATATTACTCTCCGAGTTCTTCTATAATTGTTCGGAGGACTCTGTAGACTTACTAAAATTTTCTGAAGATTCCGGACTCTTCGTATAGTGTATCCGGAAAGTTTAATGACTAAGTTCTTCTGAAGAGAGCAAGGCTCGAAAGATAAGATAAAGACTATCTTTTACTGTAATTCACTGCTAAAATGTACAGGTCGTGCTGAGCCTCTGAATTAGCTTCTGAATAAACATGGAAGAAATTGTTGGGGTTTATATACCCCGATTCTCCTAACATCATCATTATTAAATGTTGAAGAGGCTGCATTATTTTTGCATAATATTTGAAAATAAAGTAAATCTTTTAGCTGTGGTGAGGTTTAAACGAATAAACAAGATATTTGAAGATGAAGCCATATTTTTACCATAGACCGCGTATTTTCAGATCTGATGTTATCATGATCTGCCAAGTTAACTAAAAGTGGAAATTGAACTATGCATCTTTACACTAAAATATGCATATGAGTAAAATTAAAGGTTTAAGATTTACAATTAAATGCTTAGGCAAGACATGACGTCATCTTTTATAACGAAGAGAGAATGTATACAAAACATGACATGGCAAAAGTTACTCAGGATTCATTATTAAGCTAAATCTAAAAATGATTAAGAAATTTTTAAAAAGAACAAGTCATCAATTATTTGGCAAAGTAGAAAGCACATCAAAATTTATCACAACAGAAAAATAAAAAAAATAACAATATCGCCGCGTATACATTCCTAAATAGCGACATAATGTCGGGTCGTGCATTGAGTACAATCTAAGTACATCACTGAGTACGCTGCACTTGTGGTTCATTACAATTATGATTACAATTACCAATTAATTCACATTCGCTTATTATCGTTAATTATCGTTATTAAAATACATTAATGTCTTGATATTAAATTATTATTGTTAAAGTACATGCATTACATTTAAATTATTATCATTAATTACAGTTTTATTTTAAAGTACGGTACATCAACTACATTATTAAGTATATTAGTCACTTACAATTCTGACAGTTTTTATATTTATATATGGTTATTAGTACAACACAGAGTACATGGGCACATACGGTATATTTTTATATATACATGACACATGATTTAACATAACGCATGATAATTTTTTTTATATAAATTTGGATCAGAGCGAAAGGAGATTTTATCTTAGAAGCGTTCACTTTTGCTGTGTTATCGAATTGCGTATACCTACATAAGCATTTTCGAGTTCATTGCAAGAGGTGAACGCACTTAAAGGAAAGAGCAAAAATAATACATGTGAAAGTACTTACATGTAACGTAATTATGTACGTCCTCAGTGGACATGTACGAATGCCTAAACTATTGTACACATATTGGTAGTCACACAATAGGTTGACAATAGGTAGCTGAATGAATAATTAATAAAATTAACAAAAGATAAAGGTCAAGAAGGGACATGGATGTATGGGGGGGGGAATATGGTCGAATAATAGTTATATTTATACTTATAGAGTGCACAGTTTTTATTATTATGTTAAAGAATTTTCATATTTTGAATACTAGAGATATATGATGAAGGGAAATTAATGACGGGGAAAATGTGACGTCATAGTTATTCAGATTATGCCATACGTACAGTATAAGTTATTTTTAGAAAAGCTGAATTAGAGAAATACAGTAATGAATAAAGAAGTACAAATCGAAATTCTATCCAAAACTTGCTTAGGCGATTTTGGTTTCTTATGTAAAAATGAACATTCAAACAAAAACCATACAAACATAAGTACTGCACGAAGACAATGAATCCATATAATGATTTTATAGGAATTGTTCATTGCTCATTTTTACACATGCACATATATATACACACATATATATATATATGTGTGAGTGTAAAAATGAACAATGAACAATTCCTATAAAATCATTATATGGATTCATTGTTATATATTATATATATATATATATACAGGGTGT
>JAJOZX010004072.1:40000-212500 GCA_023014485.1 Bathynomus jamesi
CGACCATATTCCTCCCTGGTATGTGACCCTCCTGGTGTGTTGGAGAAGAGCATCCTGAGTTGGTGGGATAGTCTCCATAGCTTTTCCCTTCTGACAGAACATGACCTTTCTTGCCTCATCTACACGTTCAATGTCACTGGTGTTGTCATAGAGGACAACTGTGTACCGTTCAAGAAGCTTGAAGTGGGGAGTTTCGGCGTCAACATCTGCAAATGGATTTCGTGCCATGAATGTGAATGCTTGTGTTACCTCAGGGTAATGGTGCCATGCTGCCCATGCCGTATTCTTGCCTCTTCCGTAAAAGGATGATGTTGTATCACATCCCGTGAAGCAGTGAAACAGTGGTAGGGATGTGCATCTCTCTTCACCCAAAGAGGCACAGATTGTGTTAATATGATGGTAAGTGAAGTTTTTCCCAGTGCCAAAACCAACCCAAATATTTACTTCAGATCTTATGGACGTCAAGTGATGGAATTTTCCTATTAGAATGACAATAACATCCGTGTCTACAGTTCTGATCATGCAGTTAATGTGCCCTTCCTTTATTGCATCTTGAAGATGAATGAACAGTCTAGTGTCTGCCTCCTCATGGTCGCATCTTGGCATTGTGCGGTCGGCCCCATTGATGATGACTTCAGGTTCTGATGTAATAACAACTTCTTTGTTGTTAGGAACTTCCATTGCAGCAACCTTGTCTGATAGGAAAGCGAACAGTTCTTGCTTGTTTCTAGAGTCTCGAAGGAAGTCATGCCAATTTAGGGGTAATTTGGTTTTTCCTTCAACCTTTCTTCTGATTCCTTTTCCCCGTTTTTCTCTGGTAGTCTCTTTTAAGGTGCTTGCAGTGTAGGTATCCCAGACGATGTCAATTCGCTGGCAAGTTTCTAACTGTTTGATGAGATAAGGGACGAATACACGATCTGCATACTCTTCAAAGTTGGTAACACCTGCAGTAGACAGCAAATGGACGATGGCAGCTCCATCAAGAAGTTTCACATCAAAAGGATCTGGAGGGTTGTCCTTGTTTTCAAATGTAATGATTTTCAGTAGGTCAGACTTTTTCCCAAACCGCAATTTCCCACCATCAGATAGGGAAGAAGGAAAGGGGTGATTCTCGTGTTGGAAGAATGCATCCATGTCACTATGCCGATGTTGCATAACAATATACAGATGAGAGAATAGAGCAACATCGTTCTTCAGTAGTTGGATTCCCCCAACATTCCGTGCCTGAGATTTCGGCCGAGGACATCTGAAGAGGGCAAGCGAGTTCTTCTTGATCGGTGTATGAATTGACCTTGTACAATCTGTGACAACTTCTTTGTAGTATCGGCTATATTGCTCCTTACCCAAATCCTTTATAGTTCTCACTGTATGGACCACAGATTCATCCATGACATTCCTTGTGTCTAAGGCCAGTAACTCATTCCCATTATCACAAAATGGATTTCCCATATCACGGAAGACTTCAACGAGATTAGAAACATGATCCTTGAATCTTCTCTGTGTAGATAGTCCTTCTTCGTGGTGGAAGTTGTCTTCAGTTTCTGGAAGGTTTTCGTCTTCATATTCAGTAATCAATCTGGCTTGTTCTGGCCCTGCTACCATCCACTTCTTGAATGCCACTGGATTCTCAGTCAGACCCACCGCGCCTCCTGAACCTTTGACTTTCTCATTGTTTTGTTCATGCGCTTGGTCTAAAGGCATGGCTGAGAATCTCTTCTTGGTCTTGTGTACTACCCAGTGTCCATTTCGTGAAAACTCATTCATAACTGGCTGAGGGAGATTATTCATGTCCCGGATGTGGAGTGGAAGCCAACGTGCGTAATTCTGGTGGTCAAGAGCAAAGAACCAGGGAACTACTTTCTTCAAGCTTTCTACATACAATGGAAAGTCTCCTGCACGATGTGATCGTATGAATATGAGGCCGTCTATCTCCATCTGAAGAATTGTCTCCCAGTATTGGAATGTTGGACTGACCTGAACCATCTTCTTCTTCCACTCTTCCTTTGTCTTGTCATCATAGGGATCAACAGTTTCCATAAAGGCTTCATGCTGCAGCTTTGCCAATGTCAAAGCTGTTACCTGGTGAGCATGTCTGGTTCTTGTAAGATGAGAGGCTTTAAGAAATGAGTCAACAGTTCCTGCCGAAGCAATGCCTGCTTGTGTCAAGGCATTTGTCCACCCAGATCCCTCTAGATCAGTGGTTCTCAACCTTTTCTATACCAACGCCCCTTTACCAATTATTAGACCTCTCAACGCCCCCCCACCAGGAAAATTCAATTCTTAAGTCTTGGAATGTTGAATACGGTCATGCAAATCTTCCCTGGAAATGAAACAACAGCTTAACATAACATGAAAGAATTTTATTCAAACAAACAAAAACGCAGTAACGTAAAATAAAAACAATGTGCCACACAAAAATAATACAAAAATACTAGTGAGCCTTGCGCTTGGTGTTTTCCAGCCAATATCTTCACTGAAGGTTGGATAGAAGTCAGGTTCAACCTCAGTGCACCTTTGGCTGTTATATTAAGCCTGTTACGATATTTGGACTGCATGTAAAGGACATGGCTGAAAC
This sequence comes from Bathynomus jamesi, assembly GCA_023014485.1. Classification (NCBI taxonomy): domain Eukaryota; kingdom Metazoa; phylum Arthropoda; class Malacostraca; order Isopoda; family Cirolanidae; genus Bathynomus; species Bathynomus jamesi. The sequence goes on from JAJOZX010004072.1 coordinate 42,576, forward strand.
CTGTTCCACTAAATATGAGGTAGGGAATGCCAAGAGAAGAAGACGAGTTCTTTTCCAAAGAACTGGATAACGTTGCCAATGTGTTGCCCACATACCACGCCAGCCAGAGGTGCGGAAGGTTACCTGGGCCTCATCGTCATTTTGTACATCAACAAGCTCCTCCTGGATCTCAACTTCAAATTTCGTAACATCTGATTTGAAGGGCTGTACCACCCAGTCAGGGACGTCAAGCTTTTGAAGATCGCTGAATCGGATTTCCATGTCAGCCTTCATCATCTTTAAGTGGTCGATGTAACGGAGTAGATGTTCATCAGTCAGTTTCTCGGACACCTGTGAATAAATTCAATAAAAGCACATTAAAAAACAAGTAGTTTTTAAATAAAAATTTCTGAAATTTATTAAAAGTAAGTATTTAGTAAAATCAATTACCTTCATCAATTTGGGAAAATGAGCCAGCTGACGCCGTCCAATGCCTTCCTGGTATATGTTCAGCTTGGCGATGAAGCTGCAAATTACAGATTTGCAGTGAATCAGCGTCACTTCATTTCCTTGTAATTTAATGCTGATCTCATTCATTTTTTCAAAGATGTCTGCCAGGTAGAAAATATCGCATTGACTTAACAACACTTGTTCCTGAGAGTTGCATCAGTATCCTCAAAAAACTCTAAAACTGTGCTGAACAACTCACACAAACGGGAAAGACAATTGCCTTTCGAGAGCCAGCGCACCTCGGTGTGAAGTAGCAGACGCTCAAAAATTTCATCATTGTCCCCACAGAGTTGTCTGAACACTCGGTCATTCAGTGCATTGGCCTTTATCTTGTTGATGGCCTTAACTGCCACACTCAGTGACTCGTGGAGAGGAGGGCTGATTTTTTTCGCCACTAGATCATGACAGTGCAGCACGCAATGGACTGTCAAAATGTGTGGAGCCCACTTTTTCAATAGAGTAGTGAAACCACGGTACCGTCCAACCATGGATGGAGCCCCATCGGTGGCACATGCAATGATGTTGGCAGCTGGAATAGAATTGCAACTCAAGTATTCTTCAACTGCATTAAATATGGTCTGCCCTTTAGTGTCGGTTTCCAAATACTTGGAGAACAAAAACTCCGGAAATTTCACCAGATGACAGATAACGAACATAGGTCATCAGCAAAACGTTATTATCTGAGACAGTTGTCTCGTCAGCCTGAAGAGTGAACGGATTTTCTCGCAGAATGGCACACAACTGCTCCTCACTATCCAATGCCATTTCATTGATTCTCCTTGACACAGTGTCATTGCTGAGGGGGATGGATTTTAGAACCTGCGAAGGGTCACATTCCATAACAGTGCAAATAGCTTCTTTAATAGCAGGAAGAATCAGCTTTTCTCCAACTGTGAATGGCATTCCACATTTGGCAATAAGGAGAGAGATATTATATGAGGCAACTAAGCCCTTCTCAGTTTGGTTTACGTTCTTTTTGAATATGCTACTGATTGTGCTTCTGGCATGTCTTTCTTTGAGGTCTTTAAAGAATGCAAGGTCTTTGTCAGTTTTATCAGGATGGATTTTAATTATGTGCTCCTTCAGGCGTGAGGGTTTCATGGCCTCGTTAGAGAATACTTGCTCACACAGTAAACACATAGGAAGCCGTTGATTCGTAGGAGAAAGTACGAAGCCATAGCTGAGATATTCAACATTATACTGACGACACTTTTTCTTGCCTTGTGACATCGCGAAAACTGTAAAAACATTCAGAAATTTTATTTTAGTTAAGTTAGCCGTTAGCGTAAGAAATGTTTTTATTTGTATGCATAAAATAAGTTTTATGGTAAACTAGCCTAAATTATACTTCTGCGAGTTGAATATTTTGCTATATCTTTAACAAAATGGAATCATGTTTGCTGTATTAATGTATTTAAATGTTTTTCCTAGCAAGGATGTTACTAACAACTATACTAGACTATATACTAGACAACTATACCAGACAACTATCTAAATGTCAGTTGACTAATAGAAGACGGCTTTAGTAAAATTACAAAAACACTTACCGAAAAAATGGCGTCTACTCACTTCCAATAATTCACAATAAATGACATAATACTCAAGAGCCATCTATTGAGAGAATGTTGAACTTGACATTGTGACAATTCTCCCAGTAGATGGCGCTTGAGAAATTACATCAGCTGAGTGGATTCCATATTTTTCGGTAAGTGCTTTTGCAATTTTGCTAAATTAAAAGGTTCTAGTAACCTTGTTTCAGCCACTTAATTTCATTCAAACATTCAAATTTAATGTAGATTCCAGAACTGTGTAGATGAAATTCATTGAAACACATGAACGCCCACCATTAGCTGACTAACGCCCCCTTTTCAACTAACCAGCTTCTAACGCCCCCCGACACCCAGTGAACGCCCCCTGGGGGGCGGTACCGCCCCCGTTGAGAACCACTGCTCTAGATAATCTCCATACGTTCTCCACATGGCCATCTCTGTATGTAGACCTCCAAACATGACGATGACCTTGTCTTCTCCGTGGGTGTCTGGCCACTTCCACTGAATGAATTTACCAAGGGCATATAGGGGTGCATCGAATGCAACAACTGGTATTTGCCCGGGGTTAAGGAATTCATTTGCAGATCGAACAACATTCATTCCATGCTTGATCATCGCTGGAGTAGCGGCCTTTTCATGGAATAAGGGAAGGAGGTAGGAAAGGGTTTTCATTTGATCTTCATCTTGTTCTTGCCTTGTAGCGTGGTATGCTGACCATGATATAACATCACCCTTCCCTATCGTGTCTTTCTCCAAGATCCTGAACGCTTCTTTCATCCACTCCTTTTCCTGGAAACATGCTTCATGGTAGTGTCCCTCAATAGGGTCAGACACATTAGACAACTTCAGGACTTCTACCTTGGTTTTGTCCATTGCAACAGCTGGTACAATTGAGTAGGACATGAGTAACTCCAAGTCCTTTGAACCTAGAGAAGGTAGCACAAGATCACCTTGTTTGGTTCCACAGTTTGAGACAGTTGGGAACTGAAACAGACTATTCCCTGTACCATGAAATGATCCAACGGCAGTTGTACTAGATGGGTTGTAATCCAGATTGTCAAGTGCCCCAACAATAAATGGTCCATGACGAAACTGAGCTGGTACAACCACTCCTTTGGTCTTGAAGTTCTGGCACACTGCTGTTGCAAGTTGGCTTTCGACTTGAAGAATTCGGTATAACTCACACCCACCTAATTCATATAGTTGTGTAATTAATGATTTTGACCGAATTTCAGTATGTATTTTCAGACCAAGATACAGAGGCAATGGTGGTTCTCTTTCCAAAGAATGGCGAACCTTAGATGATGATGTATGCTTGTTCCTAAAATTAAAAAGGATAAGTTGCGAGACAGTGAGAGTTGCAGGGGAGTCTTCTGGTGTTTGGTCCTTCACGTCAGCACCATTTGTGATCATAGATATAAGGGTTTTCAAGGTTGTAGGTACCGATTCCTGTTGACAACCAGATGGAAAGGCACCTGCAAACTTGAATCCAGTAAAGTTGACGATTTCCTTGCGTATGATTCTAGCAGCTTTTGCAAGAATCATAGTATCTCCTTCAAAATTCTGTCTATTTGTCTCTCTGAGCATTTCCTGAATTCCCTGCTGAAAAACTAAGATTTTGTTCTTGCCATCACTCACTTCCTGGGCATATGGGAAATACTCCAGAATCTTCTCTCTGATCGTCCTCTGTTCATTTCCTTATTAATACCTAAGTCCCGAAGTCTTTTTTGATACAGATCAAATAGCACAGAAAACTTCATTTGAAAGATTCCTTCTTCCACGCAATTTTCTACATGATTAACGACCTCAACTATTGCCTTTGCTTTCATCAAGTTTTCTTCATAGCCTTCTTCCTTGCTCTGTTTTTGTCTCAAAAGTGAGCGGTAACGGTTCCGATAAAATGTCAAGCATTGCAGATGATACTTGGCTTCAATGGCCATGAGATCACCACCTCCTATTCTAGACATTAGTTCTGTGTCACTGAGTTCTGTAGCCATCATTCGTAAATTGACGTCAGCGCCAAATGTACTGAATTCGTGAAGATGCCCCTGTGTTTGTTGACAAAACACACAAGTTGCTTTGTCCATAGGATGCCGCTGAACCCGCTTCCCCGTAGATGAACTGGTTTCACCTTCATCCGCCCTTTCTCTCTTTTTTGTAGCCCTTTCAAGCTTTTCTTTACTAAATTTAACATGGCATGACTTGTGCCACACAGCTTTATTCTGAACCAGATCTTCAACAGTCACCTCTTCATTGAAAAGAAGAGGAACTGGTAGTCTTCCAAGATCCTTGAATGCGTTGACATTCTCCATAAATGTTGCATATGCTTCAGTTTTTTTACCACTCACAGCATTGAGTGGACATTTAAGAGTCTCACCTTTGCTCTCTTGACAAACCATGCATTTGCTCCAATCCATGTTCACAAATCACCTGCAAAACAGAAAAGCACATATTGTATAGTTATATTATTAAATATTTTACATTAAATAAACATTTAAGGGTAATTCTGATTATTTTATAGCAATCCTGGCATCGAAATATGTAGGTTTAGGACTATTTATTTACAATTACTCCTCACAATAGTTTGTTGATTTCTAGCTGGCAGCCATCTTGGATTTCCAAAAGGCAGCCAAGATAGGGTTGTGCGTCTTGGTTCCGGGGAAAAATTGGTAGCTAAGGTCCTGAACAACATTTGAGCCAAGTTTGGTGCTTTTGTCCAGAATGTCCACTTACTTCAAAAATCAGGGTCTAAGCTACTGCACTATTCCAGTAGCATTTTAGAATGAATTTCCTTTGTTCAAAGCTTAGTCTGACTGCCATTATTAATTCTAATGGGTTTAACTTGGAAAGAAAGAAACATCAATTGAGCTATCAGCTGTTAAAGTGTGTATACATTTTTTTGGGACGCCCTGTATATATATATATATATATATATATATGTTATAAAAATTTTGATATTTTATTATGATAATTTTATTTTTATGGTGATAATAATGATGATAATATTTCTTACACCAGTTTGTTAAAAAATTTATTTAATTTATATCATTGTATTACTTTTATTAGTAATATTAGGAAGTGGGGCGTGAATTCTGGAATCTCTTATAATTTGAATCTTCAAATCTAAGTGAGCAATTGATAATGAAATCTTCGGCGGTAGTAACTTTTAATCAGTAAATTAAGGACACAATTTGTTTGTTACAAGATCGGTCAAAGTTCAGAAATATAAACCAATCAAGTTCAATTGTATTTTAACTAAGACTTAAAGGTAAAATTAATCAACTCAAAATTAAATATTGCTAGCCCACTACTTCTCTCTCTGTAGTTAATACTATTGGCCCACAGTGTTCTCTCTCAATGACTGAAAACTCAATAATTCTCTCTCAAAGGTTGTCTTTAACGAGCAAATTCCCTCCGGTCTTTACTCGGAGAACTGCTTGAACGCAACCCAGCCTTTCTCTCTTACTGACGGAGTGCAAGTTAGATTCTGTCTTTTCTTCCTCGCATTTCTTCTTTTAGGCCGAATTTTTCCTTTTTCTTACGTCAAAGTCCCAGGCACACAAAGGCGAATATCCTGTGACAGGAAGTTGCCGCTTGTGTGAGGGGGAGAGGTACCAGCAGCGCCAGCCCCTAATTGGAGTTTCTTGATACGGGCATATTCTACAAAGGCCTCCGGGTGGTGTCAGGGTCATGACCCGAAAAGGAAGAGAAAACCGATAGGGGCCCGTAGAAGGCAGTGTATGGAAGGTTAGTTAGAGGTTATAGATGACTGATAGTTCGTGTATAACAAATCCGCCCCTCCTTAAAAAAAAGAAAAAAAAGTATCGAATCCATGACGGAAAATTGAGGCCAATACGAAAGTCCTTAATATTTGGACATGAGTGGTGACAGAAGGTCCAAGAGAGTGAAAGTTAGTGGTGGACAGGCAATTCACAAAACGTCAACCTATTACAATTCTGGTTTACTTAAACTTACTCATAATCCTAAACTACAGTCAAAATAAAATGTGCTAAATCAAATGGGCTTAAATTAGTAGAGTATAAATATAACTTAGTTATCGTGAATCAAATAAAAGGCTTAAATCTATATCAGACTCAGAATAAGCGTTTACGAGTATAAGGCTTATTGGTCTATATCAATGTAGAGAAAAGAGAAAAATATATTCGCGAAATATGAATTCCTCTAAGTCATGGTTTAGTGATTTATGTCTTTTAAGGGTTTGTGCCATAACCATATTCAAAAACTAGCTTTTTCTTTATCACTTTCTGCAAGATCGAACAAATTGCTACACTATCACAGATTGATTATCACATAAGTAGATACATAGCTCATTAGGTAAAAAAAATAGCTAATTTTTTAAATGAAAAAAAGGGTTGGATCTTATTAAAAATTTGGACTGGGTTAAATGTTTTTGAAAATTATTTTGTCTCTAGTAGAGTTTTTTATGCTGATTCTAAATATGCAACTCATTTTTTGTGGAAATAAATATTTAACATTTTACTGGCGTTTGTTTGCAGGAATAGTGCCAACTTCTGCATACGAACTCGCATAAACAGTAATTTTTGTTGTTATTAATGTTTCCCGGTCAATTGAATGCCCGGTTAGGTCAATTGAATGCCCGGTTAGGCCAACTGAATGCCCGGTTAGGTCAACTGTATGCCCTTGACGATTGGTTAGGTTGTCATAATATTTTTCTTAGTTTTAACGAAAATATCACGACTTAACCTAACGAATCGTCAAGGGCGTACAGTTGACCTAACCGGGCGTTCAGTTGACCTAACCGGGCATTCAAATGACCTAACCGGGCATTCAATTGACCGGAGGCAACTCGCAAGTAGATAGATTACAGCACTGCAGTATCATATGCTCACACTACAACAATAATATTCACACTAAACTAGGTGTAAGCAGGCAACAAATAAACATTAATAACAACAAAAATTACTTTTTTTGCGAGTTCGTATGGAGAAGCTGGCACTATTCCTGCAAACAAACGCCAATAAAATGTTAAATATTTATTTCCGCAAAAAATGAGTTGCATACTTAGAATCGGCATAAAAAACTGTACTAGTGAAAAAATTTTCAAAAATTTTGACACAGTCCAAATTTTTAATAAGATCTAAAGGGTTTAAACAGGTTGAAAAATTTTAAAAAGCTATAGGGAAAATTTATCCTAGTTTCCTTTAGTTTTCCTTATAATTTGATCAATGTGAAGGCTGTGACTTTGCATCAATTTTAATGATTGGTTCATAATAAAAAGGGTAACTTTAACAAACATGAATGGGAGGATCCTATATTCGGTACATATACAGCAAATTGTATAAATTTCATTATTGATAATAAAATTTGATTGAATCGAAACCAGGAAAGAAGGTCAAAGAGTTAAACACATATTCTAGAGAGGCATAACTGGCGAGGTAGGGAAGTCATACAAGTAAAGAAACGGTGTCTTCCAATATGTGCTCTACCGCGAAAATTTACATTCCAATACGTGATCTACCTTAGATTAGATTATTCGGATTAGCAGCAGGTACGTTAGTTAGCCTTATAAGGCTAACTAACGAAAATATCACGACTTAACCTAACCAATCGTCAAGGGCGTATAGTTGACCTAACGATTGGTTAGGTTAAGTCATGATATTTTCGTTAGTTAGCCTTATAAGGCTAGTTTCACAGTAGAGCACGTATTGGAATATGGTAGATCACAGTTTCACGGTAGAGCACATATTGGAAGAGCACCAAAGAAACTTTAGATTGAGAAATGAATTTTACATGATAAAAACAAATTAGAATAAAACACATAATATGACATAAATCATTCGCGCAGAGCGCGGATGCGGAGTTGTAAAGATTGTTTACAAATTTTCACGAATAAGCGGTGAGAAGATTTCTTCTCATTTTACATGCCACTGATTCCAATCTGATTCCTTTTTTTGGGTTTTTCTAATTTTAGTTTTTCAGAGCCCGTCAGCTCATTCAAAAAAGGGGATTTATTATCCGTGTGTCCGTGATATGACTAAGGTCTAAGGAAGTTTTACGCAGTGAAGCTGCATGGTTACAATATTCCTATCAGCACGATTAAAAAAATTAGCTGTATTTTTCTAACTGAAATTGGGAAGGTAATGGGGTTGAAAATTTTAAAAACGTAAATTCGCCTGAGTTAAGTGCGGCGTCGGGGAAGGTTAAATTATATGTATAATTCTTCTCAGGGGAATTCTGGTTACGGATAAAGTTCACTTAATTTTCTTTTTATTAAAGGGTAACTAAAATCTCTTTCCTTCGAATTCCGGTCAAAGAAGGTATTAAGAAAATGTCGTGCGATTTTGGGGGATTCTCTTTTGAAAGTTGGGACTAGGAAATCAGAGTGGACCTACAGGTGCAAGGATACATAAAGTTATAGGACATCCATTAAAAGACATGCACATTAAAAATATACATTGGAAACATGAATTTAAAAAATTTGTTGACTTACCGTACACGTAAAATATATTTGAAGGAAAGATTAATTTTAAGAGAGGAAACACAGTATGAGGTTTAAACGTATAAGGTGATTTTAATTTTAAAGTTCGGATATTATATAAGGGCAAAAGCCCTTTCTGCGAAAATGTCCAGTTTCAGGATGACACTGAAGCATGTTTTGGTTGGAAAGTTATTTTTCATTTGTCTTAAAATCATGGCTAATTTGTTTACTGGTTACAGACAATTAACTCGTGTAACTTGGGGAGTAAAATGATTTCTGCAAAGAAAGCAGTTCGTACGATGAGTCGCCCTTTTAAGTGCGATCCTTTCATTTTTACAAAAGGGTAACTAAATCATTCAATATCATGGACGACACGAAAATTGCTTTCAAATTCTAATCTATTTGCTAACTTTGGGAGATATGAAAAAGCACTCTCATAAACTAAGTTTTCTAAATTCGTTAACTAACAGTTTATTTTCTTACTACGGGACACGTATTATTCAACTGAATGAAATTGAGACTTTTATCTATATAATTTAGTTATAAGGAAACATTATCATATAAATTTAGCATAAAATTCTTAATTTGTATGGTTTATCTAAAAACAATCGTCACATCCGGTCATTATTTATAGAAAGCTGTTTTCGTAGGATAACTTTCGCAATTTCGCCTTATGATGTTGAATGACATTATAAATGTTTTCACGAGTTAATTTGGTCTTCATCACAAAAAAAGGGAAGTAGTATGGCAGGAAAGAAAATTCGAAACACACAGATGGAGAATTTTATAAGAAATATAGAGTTCCTTAAATCCCTCAGTCTATATCTCACTGTCCGTTGTAGAATCATCTGAGTCGTGGAGATCGTCTGCAGGATTGGTCCACAGATGTATATTAAATAAGTGAATATTGATTGTTTTACGATATTCTTCTAATTGGTAATGACCGGTAAAGTATGTCTTTTCATCACATGTCTTGGTTGTTGCATCTTTTTCTCATATATACACTGAAAAAAGGTTATAAGGCCTGCGCGCAAAGACAAGTTGGCTAAGTCTAATTCTCTCAGCCAATCGTGCTCATATATCAGAGTAAACAATTTTTTAGTTATGTTAAATCCCACAAAAGTTACGTTATTCAAAACTAATGATTTTAAGTCTTTAGTGGTAAATAGACAATTTACGAAGTCGGTAATTAGAGTGCTATTTGATAAAGTTAATTTGTTCAATCGTGAAAAGGCTCGTAAGAAATGATTATACGCCTTTTCAGACGTACACTCAAAGTTATTCCGTCCAAGTGTAATTCTCTTAAACGGACGAAAATTCGCAGAGAATTTAATTCTTTCGTCCGGAAGATGCGACAACCATGAAAAGTAGAAACTTTTAAGCGGTCTATATTTGGCCTTAAGGGCGCATAATTTCTCAGAATAAATATTAAATTTGGAGTACTTATTTCCTTAAAATTTAGATCCTTCCGGGACAGTTCGAAGGAGAATAAGTTTCTCCATCTTAGGGATACAAACCGTAGGACATACAGGTGCTCTCGTAGATATGAAAAAATATAAAACAAAAGCTCTACAGGGAGACCATCTAGCTCAATCGTTTGCGTTTCCAGTGTCCTTGTTCTGTAAAAGTTAGTCAATGCATTAGAAAGTTAATACCTTCCTTTCAGGACTTTAATTCGAAAACATTTATTGGTAGTCTCATATTTTGAGTAATCCTTATTAGTGAAACGTTTCTCGAACCTGGCAAACGGCACCAGTGGAGGGTTTCGGCGACAGCAGCATTTTCTCCAGACCGCAACTCCTATTATGGCGATCCCAAGTAGGAAGCAGGTGAGAGTGGAGTAGGAGATGACGGAAGACGTTCCTTCGTCTGAGCTCTTGAGGGCGATTCTTCGTAGATACAGGGTAATATCCCGGAGATCTATTCCCTGAGACAGGGAAGCATTGAACTGGTGCAAAGCTTCCTTTGTAAATGAGGAGTTCACTATATAAGTGATCTCAAGATCGCTGGGCGGTTTAAGGTGTGGTTTTAAGGTAAAGTTCCGAGGGTCGGAGAATAGGGAAACGGACGGGATTCGTCTGTGGTCAGTGAAAACACTACACCCCTCGGGGAGGGTGAAGAACCCAGTCTTGAAGATCTGCATTTCCTACCTTTCTGCTTCCGATTGTCGACATCGGATAGCAACGTGGTTGCTTGGTGCACACTATAATATATGTGATGGTGCTGCCGTATAAACACAGGTGAGAATTTTTTCTTTAAGACCCGATGGCAGGTGGTTAAGTTCGTTTCTTCTTTCTTCTGGAAAAGTGTGATTAAGCATTCATCTGACCCTTTAGATAAAATGAAGGTTGGGGAGTTGCAATGGTGATTTCCCTCTATAGTTGAGCACCCATTTAAATCTTCGAACTTAACGTAATTTAGACGATCTTGGATTACGCCAAGATAACTGGCATCCGGGAGGATGTCTGCATAAAGATTTTCTTTGTTAATCCAGACAGGTAGATGGGACAAAAGGAAAATGGTCATAGGTGATTCACTAGCCTTTAAATGAACGAAAATGATGATTCGTAGTTCTTCCGGTATCACCTTTCTCAATCGGGCATGACTAACCTCGAAATACAGAGGCATGGTTGCCTCATTTAAAATATACGACAAGAGTCGGCCCGCCTTAGGCTCGATGCTTTTTCAAACTTGGAGACAAAAGGAATGGTCGAACAAGAATGGGTCTAGGCGGTCTCTATTGGCGTTAACTAATGCCGTTTTCAAACGGTTAAGCCGCAGATGGAGTCCTTCCGTGTACGTTGATAAACTGTGGGCGATGATCGAGAGGAACGTAAGATACTTCTCCTCTTTCACCTCTTCCTCTAAACTAGCTAGATACACACCCACTGTTTCTTGAAATGACTCTACATTGGTGGTAAGGAGTTTGACGTACCTTTTTAGATTACTGATATCGTAAACTGTGGCATTCAACAATGTGATGTGGGAATTCAGACTGTCAGCGACGGATTTTTCATTAGATTCGATGATTTGTATACGACGGACCACGTCGTCAACCGAGCCCTGTTGGGCGGTCCCAAACGCAAAGTTTAAGAATCGTCCGACGGCGTTGATGAGGCCTCTCTTCTTCTTCGGCAAGGCTTGTGTTGACAAAGAATTTTCTTGATTTAGGATGGTGACAAAGGCTGTAATTTCGTGTTTGGTATCTGTGACCTGCTCCTGAACACCATGAAGGGTGTTGATTATAATTCCAAGTTCATTTATAGTTTCGTCCGCGGTATTTTTCCTTACTCGTCTCAGGCGTTCTTGTTCTTTGCGGCGTCTCAGGCGTTCTTGTTCTTTGCGGCGTCTCAGGCGTTCTTGTTCCTTGCAGCATTGAAGTATCAAACGGTTCATTTTGTCGTCCAAGACTAGCAGGTTTTGATAATAGAGTTTCATGCTGAGGCGTACACTAAAAGTGTACGTTGGGCCTTGAATAATTAGGGGGCCCATTGGTTGGAAAAGGACTCCGTGATTGGAGAGGGTCTGCGCCCAGCTTGCAGAGCACACAAGAATAAGAGGACGGGAATCATAGTCAGCGGCAGGGGAAACCTTTTGGAAATTTTCTAAATTCGGGAAAGAATAAAAAGAATATTGATAAGAGTAATGATATTGAATGCTAAAATTTTTCTTGAAATTTAAATGAACTTTACACTCGGTTCCTTTCGTTTCAATGAGTTAAAGAGAACTGATTCAGACGCATGAAACATGCGTTGCATTATACTGTAACATCCTGTTTATATATATATATAATATAATATATATATATATATATATATATATATATATAATATATTATATAAATAATGTTTTTTATGGTAATAGAGAAATCGCCATGAGAACTATTTTTACGCCAAATATCCATGGCTAACTTATTTCGTTACAGAATTAAAATGATTTTGTATGAACTTTGTTAAAACGAAGCATGACTTTAATTATATTAATGAATTACATTAATTATTATTAATCATTATTAATTACAATAACACGAATCATGCCTTTCAACCAAAATTGTTAGAGGAAAAAATTCTTTCGGCAAATGTTGTCTGCCTAAGGAAGGAGAGAGAAAAGAAAAAAAATTCTTTATTATCCCAGGGAAGGGCCTAATCTGCTTATCGCCGTTTTATTTATTTAAAGAAGGTTGAAACACGTTCAATCTCCTTGTAAACACGCGCGGTCGATTTATTATCGAGACCAGCAATCCGACCCTTTAAAACAACTCCCGGTGGTCGAGTGGCGTGCGACCATGGGTTTTATTTTCTGCGTAAGAACTTCGAAAGCCATATGGTTCGTTAGTTATCTCTCTTGCCCTGGTCACATTGGCAACGTACTTTGAATCACATCGTTTGTTTACATGATTTATTTCGTCTTCTTCATCGCTCTCTTCTGTCTTCTGCTTCGTCTACTTTCCTTTTCTTTCGTTCTGTGGCTCCCCATTTTTATATTATTCAAATGTACCCTTTTGTGTGTTGCCGAAGCTGGGTCCTTAATAAGGTACATGTAGTCATTCAGTTTCTTAATTACTTGACAGGGACCACTATATGGTGGTTGTAGGGCCTTCGGCACTCCCGGCACCGGGGTCCTCTTTATATATACTGTCTCTCCTTTTTCGATCGTTTGCAGATTTCTCTTTTCTGTTCGTTGTTTCGTCTTCCGTTATTTCTTTTACGTTTTCTCTCACCATCTGATATGTCTATTCCTTCATGTGCGCGTGCCTCCTCTTATATTCCTCCAAATCAACTGGTGGGGAACCTGTTAGCAAGTATCTTGTATCGACGCAGTTGGCGTCTTCTCTACCAAACATTAGGAAGAAAGGGCGTTTCTTGACTAGAGGCAAGTATTCATCCCACTAATCGACCATGCGGTCTTCGATCAGTGTTCTTAAAACGTTCTTTAAAGAATAATTATATTTCTCTATTTGACCTTGGCTTTCGGGATGAGCCGGAGCTCCAAAGCTATGGTTAATGTGATAGTTGTTAGTTAAATGAGAGATAATCTCGTTCGCGAACTCGATCCCATTATCAGTCTTGAGGTTCTTCATTTTCCCATAGGTGAGACTAAAGTTCCCGAAGATATACTTGGCGACTGCGGTCGCGGTCTTATCCTTGAGGGGATATAGTTCTACAAATTTAGTGAACCCGTCTATTAATACCAACACGTATACCGAATGGTCCCTTGATCTTGGAAAAGGACCTACTAAGTCAGCATAGACCCAATCTAAAGGCTCGTTACTAATGGGGGTATCCCCCAGTGGGGCCTTTCGAGGATTAATTATTCTTATATTAATTATTATATAATTATTCTTATATATATATAATATAATATATATATAATATATATATGTTATAAAAATTTTGATATTTTATTATGATAATTTTATTTTTATGGTGATAATAATGATGATAATATTTCTTACACCAGTTTGTTATAAAAATTTATTTAATTTATATCATTGTATTACTTTATAAGTAATATTAGGAAGTGGGGCGTGAATTCTGGAATCTCTTATAATTTGAACCCTCAATTCTAAGTGAGCAATTGATAATGAAATCGTCGGTTGTAGTAACTTTTAATCAGTAAATTAAGGACATAATTTGGTTGTTACAAGATTGGTCAAAGTTCAGAAATATAAAGCAATCAAGTTCAATTGTATTTTAACTAAGACTTAAAGATAAAATTAATCAACTCAAAATTAAATATTGCCAGTCCACTACTTCTCTCTCTGTAGTTAAGACTATTGGCCCACAATGTTCTCTCTCAATGACTCTAAACTCAGTAATTCTCTCTCAAAGGTTTAGTCTTTAACGAGCAAATTCCCTCCGGTCTTTACTCGGAGAACTGCTTGAACGCAACCCAGCCTTTCTCTCTTACTGACGGAGCGCAAGTTAGATTCTGTCTTTCCTTACTCGCATTTCTTCTTTTATAGGCCGAATTTTTTCTTTTTCTTACGTCAGAGTCCCAGGCACACAAAGGCGAATATCCTGTGACAGGAAGTTGCCGCATGTGTGAGGGGTAGAGGTACCAGCAGCGCCAGCCCCTAATCGGAGTGTCTTGATAAGGGCATACTTAATTGACGTCTCGATGCGGACATATTCTACAAAGGCCTCCGTGTGGTGTCAGGGTCATGACCCGAACAAGGAAGCGAAAACCGATAGGGGCCCAGAGAAGGCAGTGTATGGAAGGTAATTTAGAGGTTATAGAGGACTTTGACATTATACATTATAACATATATATACATATACATATACATACATATATATATATATATATATATATATATATATATATATATTTATACATATACACATACATATATACATATAGACATATATATATATATACACATACACATATATATACACACATATATACATACATACACATATATATATACACATATATACATACATATATATATATATATACATATATACAAATATGTTATACACAAGCCACCTGATTCCCCATAATACCCCATGTTTTATCTTCAATATTTAAAACAGCCCTTGAGATAAACCTCGAGTGTCATCGACTCGTGCGACGCTCCTCCCCCCCCTTTTTACTTTGTTCTTAAATGCTTGCCTCGGCGCGTTTTGTACTCGTACGGGGATTGGAGCACGAAAACAGATGCGGACCAGTCAGAATAGATCTGGCGCTTCGTCGGGAATGAGTGAAAAGGCCGAGTGGCGCCTGGAATTTCTCCGAGTAGGCCTTGAAGGAATTTGCTCGTTAAAAACTAAATTTGAGAGTTATTGAGTGAGATTCGAGATTTGAGTTCGAGATATGGAGTGTGAGAGGATACGGAGATTGTGAGTTTTTGAGGAAATATGGAGAGCTGTTAGCCTAAACTACTGCGAGGGATGTAGTGGATGGGCAACGATAGAACTTAAGTTATTTGATTAATGTCATGACCCGAACAAGGAAGCGAAAACCGATAGGGGCCCAGAGAAGGCAGTGTATGGAAGGTAATTTAGAGGTTATAGAGGACTTTGACCCCCCCACAAAAACCTAAGTGAAAAAAGTGCTCGCCAAGTGTGTATATGAGGGCTACCAGCTCGCAACAGACGGCGACGAACGACAACGTGAGGGTCACCCGATCGAGAACCGCTGCGTGGGCTGCTGCTGCTCAGGCAGAGTCGACATCTCAACTTGCTACTGGACACCAAGCCGCAGGAGGAGTAAACTTTCCCACCAACGCGGAAAGAGAGGTAATCGACCCATCTTATGTTGCGAGAGGTTTCAGAGGACGAGTGGAGAGCCTCCTATAGAGAGCAGTCCCCCTAAATTAACCCCATCAAACCTTCATTTCTTTCCCCCAAAATTGTAATATAAATAGAATACGTTTCCTTCCAATCGTTTTCCCTAGACTCGAGTTTGAGACTGATCCGGTTCCGAACCTATTTTTAGCACAATTTAGCGATTCAAATTCGGTCGAGTTTTGGCCGATCTCATTCGAGAACATGCCTCCTGGCCAAGAAGAAATCGGTCCCAACCATGTATCAGCAACCACTCCCTACACACTTCCCTCATCCCTATGTTCCCCCTTTCTACCCAGGGTATCCTCACTTGTATTCCCCCAATGTAGGCTTCCCCAATCCACAAGTTAATATTGTCCCGTATAACACTAGTAATGCACCCAAATTCTATACAAAAAATGCCGGGTATAAGCACGCTCGATGTCTTCTATGTGGGGACAGGGAACACCTAGCTCCTCAGTGCCCCCTGATTGAAAAAGTGAAGACATTGAAAGAGAGGGAAAGGGTGCGTGAAAGGGATGAGAGCTATAGGCGAGAGAATGAAAGAGATCATCGGAGGGAATGGACCCCAAGAGGAGGCCGACGGTATGAAGATTACGAAAGAAGAGGAAGTAGGTACTCTTCCCCTTCCAAATATTCGAGAAGACGGAACTTCTCGTCGTATGAGAGAAATAGAGATAACTATGGTAACCCCAGATATGATAACAGGCATGAGGGTAACCCAAGATACGACAACAGATATGAGAATTGGTACCGTTCACCGTCACCCTATGAACGAAGAAGAAGGGACTATTCCCCTTACGACAGAGACTACTCCCCTTACGACAGGAGAAACGGAGGTTACCCCTCCCCCGACAGGAATGGAGGCAGGTATCCCGACAGAAGAACGGACCGAAGTTCGTCACCCTATCGGAGATACGATAAGGAAAGAGAACCTAACCACGGAAGACGCCCAGAAAAAAAATGGGAAAAAGGGCGAGATGATTCTCCGTGGCCCCGAAGAAATGACCCCTCAACCGAAGGGGACCTTTTTCCCCGTCGAGAGTCATTTAAGGAGGAGGAAGAGCCAACACACAAGACAAAAGAACTTAAATTGAAGTCGATATTGGTAAGGAGAAACGAAGACAAAGGCAGGGACTGGGACAGAAGAGATAAGGGGGCGAAAGAGATGAATGAAATGTATGAAAGAAATGGAAGACGCAGCTTCAATAATGATACGAAAGAGCAGAGTCTAAATGTTTATGAAACGAGCAATATTGAAAGTGCATATACGGTGCAAGAGGACGAAGCGAGTCTGCAGAGTGATTTGACCTTGAGAGCGGAGTCTGCATTAGGCAGACCTCAAAACGAGTGCGAGGAAAGGGAAAGTGACCTTGACTTTGAGGTAGTCTCGGTCAGAGGACACAGACGAGGTGAAAACAATAACGGAGTATAAGAGAAGAATGTATGAAATGTTCGAATTAAGCGAGAGAGAGATAGAAAGAATGCATGGATTAAAATCTGAGAGCTCGATGGATAATAGTATGATAGAACAGAACACAATAGACCGAAGGGAAATTGATCCCCCAACGGAAGCACAATGGGTAAATGGAGTATATATTATGTGTTCATGTGACGTGAATATGAGACATAACGTGACGAAGAATGACTCGTGTTTGTATTGTGGGAATGGAAGTAGTTTGAATCCGATGAACAAAAATGTAAATTGCGAAAATGAATTAAAAACGAGCGAGGAAAATATCGTGATAATGGACGCGGATGAATTGGCTATACAGGAAATGAAAGAATTCAGCGAAAGAGACATAAATGAAGTAGCTTCCTCGAATGATTGCCCCTGGGAATCGACCAGGGTAAAAATAAACGAAAGTTGCGTGAGGGAGAATGCAGAGCAACAAATAATGAATGAAAACGATCCCATGATGTCCCTTGAACTTTTGAACGAAGGGGCCGATGTTTGTTTAAGAAGGGAAGGGTCATTTGACAATGTTGAATTTCGACCACAAGTCGAAATTACGAATCATAGCCGTAAGGCGGTAAATGACGAAGTCCTAACCACCATGGGACAAATAGAAACAAAAATAGGCATTGAGCGCGAGAAATATGATCTTACTGCGTTGCTTGCTAAAGAATTGCCTGAGAGATTAAACTTTATTTTAGGGGCGGATTTCATCCGAGTAAACCTCATACATATTGCAGGTAAAGGCACGGGGTTTGTGGCTTACATAAATGAGATCCAAATCCCCTTGAGTACGAAATTGATGGGAGCCTCAAAACAAGAAGACCAAAGCGCGGAGAGGAAAAAAGTAAACAACCTCCCTCTCCCATTAGTACGAGGGTCCACTTCCATTGCCCCTTTAGCTGGAGCAATTTTAGAAGTACGGACTCCTTCCCCGTTGAAGGAGGGATCTACTCTAATCGCAGAGGCGGGAGAAACCCCTTTAAACCTAAGGGTAGAACCGCAACTAGTTTGCGTGAACGAAGAAAGGAATGTATCCGTTATCGTGCGAAAGAATCCGCCAACGATAGAGTTAAAGTCACGGGAGAAAGGATAAAGCTGGCGGGAGAAGTTTTACAATACTACAATTGCGAAGGGAAAAAACCCTGTAGCGCGCCAAACGAATGCTCTTCCAACGGCGAAGAACCCAAGAAAGAAGTGAGTAAAAAAGAGAACAATCAAGTCATGAACCATAAGCGTAAATGGTCTGAAGATGAAATTTCGGAGGAAATTTATAACATGGAAATGATGAGCGAATTCTCGTCAACCCCTAAGTCTGCAGAACCGGAAAGAAGGGAAGTACAAGAATTTGTAATAAATCCTAAAGTAGACCCAGAAGAAGGGAATAGATTAAAAACCCTTCTTAAGGACCATATTGGACGAAAGAGAAGAAAAGGAGACGAAACTGAAATTGTGACCGAAGAAGAAGAACCAACGAGATGAATCACGGACGCCAGAAAAATAAACGTAATTATAGTGACGAAACGAAAAGGAAAGGGGAGATAACGAACGAACCGCACGTTTTTTTCCGCTGTCGTTACGAAGAAACGGATAATTTGCGGTCACACGCAGGTCGACCACCAGAACTCATTTAAAAGTCCTGATTGCTGGTCTAGAAGATGAACTTATCGGCTAACGTTTAGAAGACGATCGAACGAGTAAACAAGAAAAGCACACTAATTAAACCAAAGGGAACAAATGGGTTAAACTCTTCCCCGGGACAATAAAGAAAAATGTTCTTTCCTTTTAACAAATCTTTTACCATTTAATATATAATCAAATTAATCTCTCCCCCCGCTCGGAAAGCTGACTGAAAGGCATGATTCACGTTGGAGTTAAAAATGTTCATATAACTATACGTATTTATTATTTTTTTTTATGTAGCATACATTTTTCACTGCATATCGTTTATAAAATATTTCACGTTCTACAGTAATATCGTGGCGTCTAACTCAGAGTTTGATGAGTAAGAGGTTAGCGTGAATGCCTAGATAGCATGTTTCACGCGTCCGAATCAACTCTCTTTAAATTCCTTGAGTTTAAGGGAATCGAGTGGAAAATTTATAAAAAAGAATTCATCAAGATTTCGAGAGAAGAAATGTTCTTGTTTATCATTGCTCATATAAAATATTTTTGTTTTGTCTTAACGAAAATTGCTCCTGAATTAATTATGATCCCCATCCTCTAAACCTTATGCGCCATACACGTTGGGGCGCAAACCTTCTCAAATCACGGAGTCCTTTTCCAACCAATGGGCTCCCTAATTCTGCAAGGCCCCACGTACACTTTCAGCGCACGTCTCAGTCTGAGGCCCGATTTCGAGATCACTTACATAGTAAACTCCTCGTTTACGAAAGAAGCCTTACACCACTTCAACGCTTCCTTGTCACGAGGAATGGACATCCGGGATGTCTCGATACCTCCGACGAGTCACCCTCAAGAAGTCAGACGAAGGAACGACCTCCTTCGTCTCCGACTCCACCCTCACCCTTGGTTTCGTATTGGGAATCGCCGTCATCGGAATTGCGACCTAAAAGAGATGCTGTTTCCGAGATCCTCCAAAGGGACCAACTGCCAGGTTTAAAATCCCTGCATCGGGCCCCCCCGGCGCTCAGGTGACCCGATCGCCAACGCCCCCAAGAAGCTCCCCTCATGAATTTCGCTTTTCACCGACGAGCCAAAGTTTCGTCAGAAGATTGTCCGCAGCAATTCAGTCATATCGTACGCCAGAATCAGCACCTAACCTTGGCTACGAGGAAATGGGCAGTCTTGTAATTAAGACTTAAACCATTTCTCCCATCTGGCCCCTTTGTGTTTTCCTCTATTTTTAATACTTATGAAAAACAACCGAATGAAGGTAGTTTAATTTACTGAATTAAATTTACATGGTAGAATTAAATTGCTAAAGTAATAACTTCATTCGGTAGTTAGTGCGTAACTAACTATAATTAATGATAAGTGTTTAATTTAATTAAATAAGTAATATTTTCCTTCAGTGATTAGTGCTTAACAAATTGGTAATTAGCGATAAGTGTTCGATCTACGAGCCTTACTGAAATGACCTCTCTTTATGTAACTATTAAGTTTCTCCGTCTGTGTATTTCAAATTTTCTCCATGCTATATCGCTTTCCTTTGTTTATTTTAAAAGCATATTAACTTATGAAGCCATTATGATATTTTGTGTCATAAAGCGAGATTGCGAAAGTCTCTCGAAAGCAACTTTCTGTAAATAGAAGCTTGCAGTCGAATTAATTGCTGACCGTACCTGATAACTAAATTATACTGCAAAATATAAATTCATATAATTTAATTCAGTTAACTAATAAAGTAGGCCCTCGTAATGTAGGCTTTCGTCTTTCGGTTGAGTATGCAAATTTTAGTATAGAAAAAAGAAAAAAAAGTTTTTCCATTTTTACTTATAAAATTTATGAACTTTATGAGATTTATAAAAATTTAATTTAGTCATCCCTTTGGAAAACTGTAAGAGTCGTTAGGCGACTCGTCGTACGAATTATTCCTCCTAAAGAAAGCACTTTCCACCACAAGTTACAAGAATTAGTCGTCCCAAACCGGTAGACGCATTTTAAGGCTGATCCGTTTCCACATCGGATTATTTAATTTAGGGAAAGGCGTTGCCCTTATAAGGTATTCAGAAATTAAAATTTCCCCATATAATGTGATCTTCTTGCTGTGTATTTCTCTTCTTAAACCTACCCTTTCCTTGATTATATATTGGTTATGCGGTGAGTAAACAAACATTTTCAACCCATGTTCCGCATATATTTAAGATGCATACGTTCAGTACTCACGGTATTTATTCTATGAATGTAATTTCAGAATAAATCCGCATATGTTGTTTAACTCACAGTATCTATTATGTAGATTTAATTTTTGGCTCATTGATTTGATAACTTTAAATTTATTTATAAATAGTAAGCAAGTTTAACTAGGTTAATGTTCGATTGAATTTCTCATATTTTCATTGTACCTACGAGTTCTAACGTATCTGGATAGACCTAAGTAACCTAGATTCGTGTTTTCAGAAATGCCTCTCCACTATGAATCCTTTCCGTTCACGGAACATTTATCTTTCCGTATTCACGGACTATAGAAGTCCTTCGTTCGACCTCAATTTCCCTCAGGGACTCGATACTTTTTTTTTTTTTTTTTTTTTTTTGGAAGGAACGAATTTGTTATACACAAGCCACCTGATTCCCCATTAATACCCCATGTTTTATCTTCAATATTTAAAACAGCCCTTGAGATAAACCTCGAGTGTCATCGACTCGTGCGACGCTCCTCCCCCCCTTTTTCCTTTGTTCTTAAATGCTTGCCTCGGCGCGTTTTGGACTCGTAGGAGGGATGGAGCACGAAAACAGATGCGGACCCGTCAGAATAGATCTGGCGCTTCGTCGGGAATGAGTGAAAAGGCCGAGTGGCGCCTGGAATTTCTCCAAGTAGGCCTTGAAGGGATTTGCTCGTTAAAAACTAAATTTGAGTTATTGAGTGAGATTCGAGATTTGAGTTCGAGATATGGAGTTTGAGAGAATATGGAGATTGTGAGTTTTTGAGGAAATATTGAGAGCCGTTAGCCTAAACTACTGCGAGGGATGTAGTGGATGGGCAACGATAGAACTTAAGTTATTTAATTAATGTTAAGACTAGTTTAAGAAAAAACATGAACTTGACCGTACTATATTTCAAATTCGAGACTGAACTTGTAACCAAATGTGACTTAAATTTATTGATTAAAAGCTATTCAAACCAACTATTTCATTATCAAATACGCACTAAAATCGGGGGTACAGAAGTAAGCGGAAGATAAAGAATTCACGCAGAGGGTCACTAACTTAAAGAAAGATCTATTATAACTTCAATTTACTCATCGAGCATTTACAGTGACCTTCGAGAATAAACAATTTGTAATAACGTAAAGACCGGAAGTTCAGGCACTAAAAAACAGTGAAATAGGCAGGCAAAAAGGCAGAATAAAACATGGAAATAGGCAAAAAAAGGCATTTATTTTTAAATCGAAATTCATTAAATAACATGAGCTAAAACTATAGGTAAGACATCTCCCTACATTAATAAAATAATGCTAAATAAATCTATGAAGTATAGCTTTATTCATTTGATTGGTTACACATTACAACAAGCATTTTTTTCCAAATTTTCAAACGTTAGATTATGTCTACGATCAGTTAGCAAGTGTTTAAGAAGGGAAAATGATCTTTCAACAACAACTGATGTGATTGGTGCATACTTAAAACATGCTATAATTTCTGAGTTTAGATTTGAAACGTCTACATCACCATCTCCTTCAAGGACTTTTGCAATGTTCTTGATTTGAGCTAGGTCAGCATTACCTGAAATTACTTTTTCACACTTCTGCTGGACAATTTTACCTGTGGCACCGAAACTTGATTAATTTCCTCAACTACGTTTATAAAAATGCCCAATGCATTTACCAAGGTTTGGTTTCTTTCTTCCAGTGAAGTTATTGCAAGTGGTAAATTTGAAAAGTTGGCATTAATGAATGCAAGATCATTTTGCAATGACTTCTGCATGAGAGATTTTATAATCTTGATAGAAGATGCATCCTCTTCATCAAAACTTTCTACAATGCTCTGTACTGTGTTGTAATTTTTACAATAGTAAAGTGCGGCATTTATCCAAGTTCCCCATCTTGTCAGTACTGGCTGAGGTGGCAGTGCTAATCCCGGTGCCTTTTCCTTGAAAACCTGGACTCGTGAAGGAGCTTTGAGAAATACCTTCTTTCCATTTGAAATCATCTTGTCAACATCAGAGAATAATCTTCGTACCTTTTCAGAAACTCGGTGGAGTGCATGAGCTAAGCACGTGAGATGTAGCATTCTGGGGAAAAGAATTTTTAAAGCCCCAGCTGCTTTTTTCATGTATGGAGCTGCATCAGTTATGAAGAGAAGAACATTATTGTGCTTTATTCCTTCAGGCCATAGTAATGCAAGTGATTTGGTAAAAGTCTGAGCAATAGTTGAGCTGTTTGTTTTATCAAGTAGCTCTGATGCTAACAAATAGATTTTTGAGGGTTGGTCACTCTTCATAGTTCCAACTATTACATTGGCAACAAACCTTCCAACAGAATCGGTTGTCTCCTCTATTGATACTCAAATGTATTTGTTTTTAACTCCATCTCTAATATTTTGAATAACAATCCGATAGATGTCTTCTACATAGGTCTTTCTTAATGACGACTCGCTAGGAATGCGTTCATTTGTGTACTTCTTCAAGAATTTTCTCAGAGACGGATTTTCTAGTTTCCACAAGGGACTGCCAGCATCAACAAATGCTTTGCACAAGTCCATTGAAAATTGTGACTTACGGCTGGAGCCAGCAACGTAGTTAGTAAGTAGGCATGACTGCTCTCCTCCAAGCTTCCGTTTGTCAGCGGTACTTTTGTGTTTAGCTGTCTCTATATGTTGGATCACGAAGTATTTCTTCTCTGAATTTACTGCCTTTTCACAAGCTTTACAGAATAATATAGAGCCGTCAGTGGAGAACACACTGCTCCCAAATTGCTGAACATAATCATTTAGTTTCTTAGAAGAAGATGCTTTAACTTTAGACATTATCACACGTGCTCACTCATGCAAACAAACAGTGACTGAAAACAAATATGCAGTGCTGCCATATGTACGACATCTGGAGAAGTGGAGTTGCCAATTAATCATTAGAAGTTGCTAAATGTGATAATTTGGTAAAAAAAAAACGAAACTCTTCATTCAAAACAGGTGGAATAGGCAAATTAGGCTCTTCATATCGAAAAAAAGCATTTTCACCCAAAAATGAGTAAAATAGGCAAAAAAAGGCATTTATGGCATTTTGCCTGAACTTCCGGTCTCTAGTAATAAGGTTCCGTCTCCCCTAACAACGGACATTTTTTATTCTTTATTACAAACTGGTGAAGAAATAGGGGATAAACGGATTTTTTATTACATATATATATATATGCACTAGAATCACAAAATAACACGTGACCTTATTAATAAGCAAACAACCACAAGGAAAAGGAAACACAAAGTCCGAGCGCTTTCGTGATATTGATAATGTGAATATATCACGAAAGCGCTCGGACTTTGTGTTTCCTTTTCCTTGTGGTTGTTTGCTTATATATATATATATATATATATATATATTATACATATATATATATATATATATATACTGTATATATGTTAACCCCGCCTTCTATGGCCTTGGGTGGTTCGAAGTTGACGGGGTACTGGTTGTGGCAGCAACGGATTTGTTACTCTGGAGTATCTGGTACCGAATAGGGGATCGCAGAAGTTTCTCTTATACTAATCTCCGATTTCTTCTTGTAGTGGATCGCAGGATTCTGTGGAGCTTCCTAAATTCTCTGAAGGTTCCCCGATTCTTCTTGTAAGGTATCGGGAAATTATTTTTCTTTATTTAAGACTAAGTTCATCGAAGAGAGCAAAGCTCGAAGGAGAAGACAAAGATATTCTTTTACTGTAGTAACCTCTAAGTTAGATCAGACAGTCAGAATGAATATTTGAAAAACTGTTCAGTTTTATAGACTGAATTTTTGGTGACTCCCCTATTACACTGTGTAACACTGATTCTGTTTTATAGAATTTTTTGTTTTTATATGCATTTGTGGGCGCTGAGTCCAAATCTGGCCTTGGTTTGTGTGTATCATCAATGGTTTCAGAGATAATCCATTTTTCATGTTTTACCAGTATAATGTTATTATGGGCGCAGCAATATCAGAATAATCAGGAATTGTTGAGAACAATCCGAATGTTCGTTGACAGTTTCTTGCTCTAGAAATTGCCCGAAACTTCCACTGTGCTATATAAAGAAGAGCGCAGAGTCTGAGAAGTCAGTAAGTGTGAACACACAAAGAAAGCAGGTTGTTTGTCTGATGGTTACCAGCACTGAGGTACTGTGTTTCTGTGCTTCTCTGTGCTGACGATTTGAGTGTTATCGATCCTTTTTTATTGCGAACATTATTTCAGTGTTGTGAATACATCTTTTTTCTGGAATCTGGAAACTGTTGCAGATTTAATAACTCTTCTCTCTATATTTGCAGGTTATAATTAATGTAGTACAGTTTGGTAAAGAGAATGGCAACTAGAGCTTGTAAACACTCGCCGGATATATTCTGCTTCGTTTGTGGGTATTACATAGGCCCCAAGCAAGTTTCGCACAAGATTGTGAAAGGCACCAAGTTCTAGACCGCGTATCGGCTCTATTTTGGTGTGCCTATGGGTGACCAAGATAAGCCCTGGGCACCCCATGTGATCCGTGGAAGCTGCCGCTCCACACTTGAAGGGTGGCTACGAAGAGTACGCAAGGCAATGCCCTTTGCGGTACCCAGAATATGGAGAGAACCAAAGAGCCACCACGACGATTGCTACTACTGCATGGTAGATGTTTCTAAGTACAGGAAAGTTAAAAGAAGGCAGGCTCTTCAGTATCCAAGCATAGCGTCGTCGTCCATAGCTCCTGTACCACATGGCGAAGGTCTTCCAATACCACGTCCACCAGAACAGGTATCTATCCATTACTTTACCTTCTGTATTTACAGACTGTGGGTCATTATGTGTCGATTTTTTCTTAGTGCTGATGCTCTTCTACATATATAGCTATGCCTATATTTTGTTTCTTTGCTTTGCAGGTTGAAAATGAGGATGCAACTAGCTCATCTGAGATGTCGGCTGGTGAGGACAGTCATGATGAAGAATATACAGTAACTTTCAGTACAAACCCCCACTTTCCAAATCAGAGGGAATTGGACGACTTAATTAGAGATTTGGGTCTGACGAAATCAGGGTCTGAGCTTCTGACCTCCAGACTCAAAGAGTGGAATTTGCTTGGAGAAGACTGCAAGAGCACTGTATACCGAAAGCGGCATGAAGAGTTTGCAAGGTTCTACGATGTCAATGGCTCTCTCTGTTATTGCAGGAGATTAATGGTCTATTCACAGCTATTGGGTTAACACATATACCCTCAGAGTGGCGCCTGTTTATTGACAGTTCAACTCGGAGTTTAAAAGCTGTTCTACTCCACAATAGGAACAAATATCCATCTATACCAGTCGCACATTCTGTTCAAATGAAAGAGGACTATGAAAATGTCAAACAACTGCTCACTCAAATCAGGTATGAACAATATAACTGGGACGTGTGTGGTGATTTCAAAATGATTCGTTTCCTGTTAGGTTTACAAGGAGGGTTTACTAAATATTTATGTTTTCTTTGCCTGTGGGATAGCAGGGCTTCAACTGAGCACTATAAAACAGTTCAGTGGCCTCCACGTGAAGGACTGCGACCAGGAAAGTACAATGTACTCAGGGAACCTCTTGTGTAGCTTGACATAGTTCTGCTACCACCTCTCCATATTAAGTTGGGTCTAATTAAGCAGTTTGTAACTGCGTTAGATTTTGGAGGGGAAGTTTTCCAACAGATTCGGTTCATGTTCCCTAAACTCTCTGAGGCCAAAGTCAAGGCTGGCATCTTTGTAGGACCACAAGTCAAGGCGCTCTTGAATTCAAGCAACCTTGAAGCCAAGATGACTACGATCGAAAAAGAGGCTTGGTGTGCTTTCCGTGATGTGGTTCGTGGGTTTTTAGGCAACCATTAAGCACCAAACTATAAGGAGTTAGTGTCAAACTTGATTAAGTGCTATGGCAAAATGGAATGCCGTATGTCTTTAAAATTACACTATCTGCATTCACATCTAGACCTTTTTCGTGATAACCTGGGCGATGTGAGTGAAGAACATGGCGAAAGATTCCATCAAGATATTCAAACGATGGAGAAAAGGTACCAGGGCCATTGGGATGCTTCCATGATGGGAGACTACGTATGGTCGCTGATCAGAAAGGATAAGAATGTTCATACGCGGAAGTCGCGTTCTTCAGTGCATTTTTAAGGAACGCACACCGCATAACGAGGCCTGTTATTCTCTTATCGGTTCTCCTCATGATATATATTATATCCTTTGCATCATTTTGGGTTTGTAAAACAATTTTGGCTCGATAAACATTAATTTCCAATAGTGTTTTTACTTTCAGAAATTATTTATGTTAGCGTTCTTTATATGTTTTGCCATATGAAAAGTGTGATAACCTATATTTTTGAAACGGATGATGGTAGAGCAAAACCAATATCATTTTTGGAATCAGTGCCCCGAAATCATTAAGAAACGACAGAAAAATCACAATAAACAGAAAATTTTTCAAATTTTGTTTCCCAGTGTTATTTAATGTTGACTTGTTTTGTTTTTTATTCTCAATAGGCTGCATTATTTTGCAAAATATTTGAAGATAAGGTAAATATTTTAGCTGTAGCAATGTCTAGAGAGATAAACAAGATATTTGAAGATGAAGCCATGTTTTTATTTTAAACCGCATATTGACAGATCTGATGTTATCATGATCTGCCGAGTTAACTAAAAATGGAAATTGAATTATGCATATGAGCAAAATTTAAATGCTTACGATTTAAAATTAAACATTAAGCAAGACATGACTTCATCTTTTACGACGGTGAATGTATACAGAAAATGAACATTGCAGAACTTAACAAGATTACATTATTAAGCTAAATTTAAAAAAATTATTAAGTAATTTAAAAAGAAATAATTCACCAATTATTCAGCAGAAATAAAATAGAAACCGAATCAAAAATTTCATCTGAACTTCGTCAGCGTTATGCGAATTTGGACTCTATATGTAAATGTGAATATACGAATGAATATAAGAATCATACGAATGAATATAAGAAATATACGAATGAATATAAGAATTATTTGTATGAATATAAGAATTATAGGAATGAATATAAGAATTATAAGAATGAATATAAGAATTATAGGAATGAATATAAGAATTATAGGAGTATAGGAATTATTCATTGTTCATTTTTACAGGCTCTCCCCTCTAGAATGATATTAATACAATAACATAATATCCTAACTGATTCTAACTATGATAATAAAAACCCACTCTAATAGACAGAGTTTATTTCCACAACAGTTTCGATGCCCACTGGCATCCTCTTCGGGTGGATACAGAACGAAACAAATGAAAAAATGAGGTACCCACCCGGGAATCGAACCCGGGATCTTCCGATTGCCGGTCAGATATGATAACCACTACACCACAGGCCTCACCCAAACAAATGCCGTAATTCCTCAACATACGCGCAGAAACAAATGCCCCAAAGGGGCACCTCCCGCTTGCCGTAACATTATATACATTATAACTGCAAACACGCAGTATAATTAACGTAAAGAACGACGCTTTGTATAGGAGAATTATCCGCGCAAGATGAGAGCGAAAGAACGAAACAAATGAAAAAATGAGGTACCCACCCGGGAATCGATCCCGGGATCTTCCGATTGCCAGTCAGATATGATAACCACTACACCACAGGCCTCACCCAAACAAATGTCGTAATTCCTCTACATACGCGCAGAAACCAATGCCCCAAAGGGGCACCTCCCGCTTGCCGTAACATTATATACATTATAACTGCAAACACGCCGTATAATTAACGTAAAGAACGACGCTTTGTATAGGAGAATTATCCGCGCAAGATGTTTCGTTCTTTCGCTCAAATCTTGCGCGGATAATTCTCCTATACAAAGCGTCGTTCTTTACGTTAAATATACATATATATATAATATATATATAATATATTATATATATATATATATATAATATATATATATATACTGCCTTCTAAACACAATATCGTAAGATCGCGATGAAATATGTTCAGCACTACGATGATTCGTTCGACAAATTGTGCAAATAACAGAATTACTCAATGGAATCTGCATCTAATTTTATCGGAATATAGTTTTTACCCGCAATCAAACTATAGGTATTAGAGGCTGGGCCTGTAGCTGAATGTAGTTTCATTCGTCCTCCATCTTCTGGGTAAAATCAAAGTCTATTATACACTCTCATTGCCTGAATCCCTCCTAGAGTAGTTAAAATTAACACGATACATCACATCGACAATTCATTCTGAATCTTCCTCAGTCCATCTTTTCCCCTTGTCTATGACCTTATATGTGTTAGAAATGTTGAAACCGTGTAACGTAAAAATATGTTGTATACAGTAACTCGATGAGCAAATAAGAAACCCTTAAAAAAAATTAAATTTTCTTTATAAATGTCCATAGAAAACGATATTTATTGGGGTAAACCAGCTAAAACTTACAATCGATTTATATTAATCTTTTTTGTATCAAAGTTTATGATACTTCGAGGAGTCTATACCTTTTAAAATAATTTTGCATCATTATTTCAGGATATCTTCAAAAGTAAGATTTAATATGATCGTGAATGCTGGTTTTAATTATATTAAAAAATAATGCAATGATTATACGTTTCGTACATTATTATTTTCAATATATTTAATATAACTATATATTTTCCTGTACTAATATTTTCATAATACACTTTGTGTATTATTATTTTCAATATATTTAATTGTTTAATATAACTATATTTTTCCTGTACTAATATATTGATAATGCAACGTTTTGTATATTTTGATTATATATTTCCCGTTGATGATGCTGTTTTTATTTTTGACCATATATATATATCCCAATGTATATTTATTTCCATTAATCCGCCTAAATAAACAGAATGATGAATTGGCGTTTTATTTATTCCTTTTCGTTTGTACACGGAATTTAATTATATCAATTGGTTGGTTTCTAAAGCGGATTTGTAAACCAGAATTATGTTTTAATTAAATATTACTATCTGGCAACTCAACCTGAACAAGTCAAATGACGGATTATGTCAGAATATATGCTTTCATTAAATAAATAGTACAAACTAGCGACGCAAGCAGATACACCAAATGGAGGTGAGAGAGAGAAATAAACATGATCGAGTGTTGCAATAATCTTCGCAAAATGATCAAATAAAAGAACTAATTCATTGCGCAGCGCATTGTGGCAACTAATCTTGTACCCAAATATATATATATATATATATATATATATATATATATATATATATATATATATATATAGGGTGTCACTAGGTAATAGGGGGAAAATTAAACGATGGATATTTTCCTATGACACCCCCTAAAATTGTTCCATTTGGTGTAAAACATACGGAAGAGAAATTTGGTCCTGATTGGTCATCATTTAAAGGTCGCCCTCGTCACTGAAAACAAGACCCATTTGTTGACGTCAACAAGCTGTTCAGTGTTCACAGCTTGGGCCGAACCAGATAATAAAAAACAAGGCAATTTGGTGAAATAACGAAAGTAAGACTTAAAAACGCAAAGAATACAAACAGTT
The DNA here is from genome assembly GCA_023014485.1 of Bathynomus jamesi. Lineage (NCBI taxonomy): Eukaryota > Metazoa > Arthropoda > Malacostraca > Isopoda > Cirolanidae > Bathynomus > Bathynomus jamesi. The sequence continues at coordinate 73,207 of JAJOZX010004072.1, forward strand.
TATTATATAATCAAAATAGAAGACATAATTTGGCGAATAATGGTACAAAATGGAGAAGCAACAAAAGCAAAACTTTGAGAAATAAAATACATATACAGTAGCAGAATAATTGGTGCTCATACGCTGATCAGTGATTAGTTCTTTCGCGTCCTCACTAACGCTGATTTGTTCGGAGCTGGGTGTTGCTTTCTGTGGTCAGTGACAACTTGAACGAGGAACTGGAGCTGTTCTTCTTTCACTGTCAACTTTCCGTTCAGCTCCTTCACCAGAGCCACGGCCCGTTCTGCTCTGTCGTTCACCACTGCAAGTTTGGAGACCACATCCCGAGCTTGCACGTATTCAGAGTTTGACGTCCATGAACTGGGATGGTGGAGCAGAAAGCAATCTGGCAACTGAAGTTTTGAGAAGAATCCTCGGGTGTTCTTTGTGATCAGTTGCTCCAGTCCTTTGCTGTCACTGAGGAACATAGTATCAAGAACCAAAGGTCGTTTTGGCGGCATGTGAGGGGCTTCTTGATCTAATGCTGCAACCATGCTGCACTTCACTTCCATCGATATCCTCTCATCAAAGAACGCCAGACCCACTCCTCCGAATGGTACCACAGGTGCGCAGACAGCTTCTTGGTGGTACCATCAGAGATCTTCTTGTGCGGGTATCGAAGGAGCGTCCTCATCAATTCCCAATCATTCAGCGGAGCTTCGATGGACAGATGAGCTGTTGCCCGCGCTTTCATGTAAACTAGAACAGAAAAGAGGCAGATATCTCGAATTCCGCGTTCCTCAGTGTTCGTCAGTTTAAACTGTCTTCGGAAGAACCAGATCTTGATGGCATAGAGCCCCTTAGCCATCCATCTCGCCCGGTGCATAGCACCAGGGGCGCGGAAGTTTAGTCCCTTGTATGGAACTCCTCCAAGAAAGATGACGGAAAGATCGAGGAATTCCTGATAGTCATCACGAACTTGAAGTGCTTGTGATTTTGCAAACTCAATGAGCTCCGTTCTATGCTTAAAAATAGCTGCTTTGGTGAACGCATCTGTGTCCGCAGTTTGGAACTGTTGCTGGTCAATGCGGGTCCAATAATCATGGAAGCGCTTGAAAAGCAGAATTTCTGGACCGGTAGATACTGAATCTAGCGATGCTGCGAATGCCGCCTGTAGCACCAACTCCAGTACATGGTGTCTGCACGCGCAGTGTAACAGGTCACGTCCAACTTTTTCTTCCAGAAGAACACAAGTTCCTCCACGGTGGCCTGTGTTTGTCGCAGTTGTGTCGAAACACATAGATTTGACATGATCGGTCACTCCCCATTCATTCAAGCAATCTATGATGGCATTTGTTTGTGCCAGCGCGGTTCCTGACAGAAGTTTTGGCACCCCGAGGAGCTGCTCTGTCCCGGAGCCAGATACAAGAATAGGTAAGCGGTCAACATATTCTCGTGACGTCAGATCTTGCATGAGTTTTCCGTCCCAGTGAACAGTCAACGGACTATTGCCTTGGAACTCGCTCTTCAGTTGCCGAGCCTTAAGGGTACGGAATTTTTCACGCTGACGATGAATGGATCCACGATTGATGTTGTAGTCGCTAGCATCATGCCCTAAGCTGGAAGCTGCCTCAAACAGCAGATATGTGGCCTTTCTTGACGAGAGTTGCGTGCGATCAAGCGCTGCCGCCAATTCCGATGTCATGATGTTCTTCGTTGCTCTTTGTTTAGACGCTAACGAACCACCACATGCTCCTTTTTCTTCGCTATCATCTGAGCTGGAGGATGAGGACTCCAAAACCGCTTCGTTGGATACTGCCTCCATTTCAGCTGCTGATCGCTTTCTTCGTTTCTCCCTTCCTCCCGACGTCGAGTACAATCTTTGACTTGGCGCTGATGGGTCATGTCCAAACCTGCCATTGAACCTGGACGTCCTTTCTGGCGCTGCTGCTGAAGGAACTCCCAATCCTCTGGGTACTTGACCAATTTCTCACAATCAGCGTAGGCGATGTCAAAGAGACGATCGAGGCGTTCAATGAATTTTTTTCTTTCGTCTTGTGTGAGTCGCTCGTCCTTGAGGCGTGTTTTTTGAGTCCTTTCCACTCCTCGAAGACTTTATCCAGTTTGCTGACGCAGTGTGTCTCGAGTCTGGTTGGAATGTGAGCTTTCTCCCAGAAGGACATCACTGGTCGAAGTGACTTCCTCAACGCGTCACGTATTGTCATTTTCTTTTCATGGTGAAGGTAAAGGAAGTAACCGAATGCTTGCCTGTAGGAAGGAAGCTTGCATCCTTTCACCTCATCAACCGCTGCCCCTAATAGGTATATACACTTCCGGGTTTCCATCACCAGAAATCACGTAGCTGAAATGAGAAACGGTGAATCGTTAAGTATTGTTCACTTTATTTCTCAGATATTCAGACACACACAGATACACACACACACATATATAGAGATATATAGATATCTAATGAACGATTATGGAGACGCCGCGCAAGCATTAAACTTTGGAAGGCGGGGGCGACCTTTTATAGTTATTCAAATAAAAAGATTTTTCAGTCACCATGTTTTTTTACCAATGGAATAGATTCGCGGGGTGTCAGCATGAAAATTTCAAACTTTGCATTTAAGTGACACCCTAATATATATATATATATATATATATTATATATATATATATATATATATATATATACTGCCTTCTAAACACTATCGTAAAATCGCGATGAAATATGCGCCGTACTTGGACCTCTTCTTTTTATTAATGACTTGGAAAGGGGTCTAAATAGTAAAACCTCAATTTTTACAGATGATACAAAATTCGGACAAAATGTGAGATCTTTAACAGGTGGCTTGAAAATGCTAAAGGACATTGATAAAGTAGGTGCTTGGGCAGATAGATGGGAGATGAAAATTTAATTGAATATGCACCAAAAGCTGGTTTAAAATTACAATAATTATAATGCAGTAAATCATGTTAATCCAATTATTGAATTGTAGAAGGTGCGATTATATGGGTTGTGCCATAAAACCAATTTTCTTTATAAATATCCATAGAAAACGATATTTATTGGGGTAAGCCAGCTAAAACTTAAAATCGCGCTATATTAATGTTTTTTTGCATCAAAGTTTATGATACTTCGGGGTGTCTATACCTTTTAAAATAATTTTGTGTGTGATAATAGGGGCTTTATAGGCGTACACTCGGTGAGTGTATGTGCGTTTGTGTGCACTTTTAATTCGTTCGAAAGTTATATACAGGTCATTTATGCCTTCTAACTCAGCCTTCTAAGCCACCTGGCGGAATAAGACAGAATATATGCTTTAATTAAATAAACAGCGCGACCTGGCAATTCGGCCTTCTAAGTCAACTGACGGAATAAGTCAGAAATATGCTTTAATTAAATAAACAGCGCAATCTGACAACTTAGCCAGATAAGCCAACTGGCTGATTAAGCCAGAATATATACTTAATTAAATAAACAGCGCAATCTGGCAACTCAGCCTTCTAAGCCAACTGGTTGATTCAGTCAGAATATATGCTTTAATTAAGTAAACAGCGCAAACTGGCATCTCAGCCTTCTAAGCCAACTGGCTGATTAAGTCAGAATACAGGGTGGGCGGAAAGTAGCTCCCTATTTTGGATTGGTAAAAAAATACGTATATTATCCATTTATTTCAGAAGAAATAATATGAAAAGGTAGGCATACATGGTAGGTTTTCTCTGAAATTCAATGTGGGCTCCAACTCTTTCCACCAGCTTCTGGAGCCGCCCAGGAATGGCGTCCACTGACTTTAGCAGGAACTCCGGCGGGATGGAGGACATGACTTCCCGAATTCGGTCCTCCAGTTCTTCCAATGTCCTCGGTTTGGTGCGGTAGACTTCTTCCTTTACCCACCCCCAAAGAAAGAAGTCGCACGGTGTCAAGTCGGGGCTCCTGGCTGGCCATTGATGTGGACCACGACGACCCATCCAACGCCCAGGGAAGTGGGCATCCAGCCACTCACGGACAACAAGAGCGAAGTGCGGAGGGGCGCCATCTTGCATAAATATCAGATCGTCGATGTTCTCCCACGTGCTGACAACCGGCCAGACCTCGTTTCGCAACATAGCAAGGTACCGCTCAGCATTCATGGTGTTGCGCAGAAGGAACGGGCCCACAACCTGATCTGAGGTCATACCACACCACACCGTTACACTGAACCGATTCTGCCGTTTTTCAGCGGTAACCGTGCGACTTCTTTCTTTGGGGGTGGGTAAAGGAAGAAGTCTACCGCACCAAACCGAGGACATTGGAAGAACTGGAGGACCGAATTGGGGAAGTCATGTCCTCCATCCCGCCGGAGTTCCTGCTAAAGTCAGTGGACGCCATTCCTGGGCGGCTCCAGAAGCTGGTGGAAAGAGTTGGAGCCCACATTGAATTTTAGAGAAAACCTACCATGTATGCCTACCTTTTCATATTATTTCTTCTGAAATAAATGGATAATATACGTATTTTTTTACCAATCCAAAATAGGGAGCTACTTTCCGCCCACCTGTGTATATGCTTCAATTAAATAAATAAACGCAAACTGGCAACTCAGCATTCTAAGCCTCTGGCTGATTAAGTGTCCTATAAGACAGCGGCTGCTCGGCTGAAGTCTTCATATGCGCTTGCCAGCTGCCGAGCGAACATCTCTCTCCTCTCTCTTAGGTTAGGTTCATTGCAGCGTGGGGGATAACTCCGCTTCCAAGTTGCAACATCTCCCTCCCCCATTTTTGGGTTGCCTTGCAACAAAGGGGGATGGTGGTTGGCACTATGAGGCGCCTTGCAACAAGGGGTGGGATGGCACTCTTGCAACATTATGCAACATTTGCAACTGCATTGCACTCTCACATTGTGCGGGTATACTACTCGGGTAGAACAGCAAATAATTCTAACGCATTGTTTCACCATATGTACAGATGTAATCATAGTATCAAGTGGGATAGTTCTAAAGCGCTCGTTAAAAACAGAGATATATCTGAAAGGAATATTCTAGAATGTGCATTTATCCATTTTAAAAATAATTTCAATAACAGTGCGGGAATGTACAAAATTGACAATATCCTGTTACAAAATACCTTTTGACTTTAATCAATTCTTGTTAATCATGTGCTAATCTTTTTGTTTTTCTGTCCCGTTGTATATATTTTTGTCATCTCGCCTTCTCCCCTCATTCCCTGACGAGGTGTACTTCTGAATACACGAAAGGCCTTGGAATAATTTTTCTTTTTCCTCGTGGGTTTGCATCATATATATATATATATATATATATATATATATATATATATATATACACTCTGTCAGAGGAATTCTTATATTAGTGGGTGCTGGCAAACTGGCGGTGCTTCTAGATTAGCTCCCTTATCTGAGTAATTCCTTTGCAAAGGATGCAATATAAATTAATATCATATAAATCTTTCTTGAAAAAGGGGGAAAATGTTTTTTTTTTTGTGATTTGCATTTTCGTGAGAATTCTTCAATTGGTGTGTGCTGACCAGCTGGAGGTGCCTTTGGAACAATGCTCCTTTTCTAAGTAAATTTAGTTCGAAAGATGGCAATGAAAATAGTAAAATTCTTAAAGCAAGTCTCTCGGAACAAGGCTTCGGCACTCAACGGAGAAGTGATGCAACGATAAAATGATGACGTCTTGTATATAATTAATAAATAAAAAATTCCTGTAAAAAATGCATGGTGTAGATTAGACTACGTAGTTTAGTATTCATGCTATCCTTTTTTTTCCCCCCACTGTCCTCTAATACGTAATTGGGTACACGAGACAAGTGTGACTGAACTCTGAAGTTATTCTTTCCATTATACCTTTCCCTACTTTCCTACAAATCTTCTTTCACAACTTTTTCTGTCAGCAGTGGCTAACGGAGGGAGAGCCTTGTCTGTCCCATACTTTACTATTACTATTATTTCTCTGTGAAAGATTTACATGTCTATAAGTGTAAGCGTGGTATAATTTCCCAGTGTTCTTTTTTTTCATTTGCTTTTTATAATTTTCCTTTGTTTACTCTACTTTTTTTCATGGGCTAGCCTACAGTGGATCTTAGGTCTTTGTTAGCCTCTAACTCTGTAACCCTGTAGCTCTGTTACCGAAACAAGACCACTCCTAAATGGAATTTTGGAGTGCCATATCTACTAAATTCCGTTACATAGATACAAAACATTTGACAACGAAGAACTGATAAGAATATATTATGTCGATATTTGATGTCTAAGAATAGAGATCTTCCATCCTGGCGTTTGTAGGTTTGAAAATCTTTTGGTCATACGTGTTATTTCTGAAGTTTCTCATTTTCTCATTTTTAAAAATCACGCAATATTGTTTAATAAAATAGGAATGATTGAAAGATATGTATGCAGCGTATCGCGTTACATGCAAATCCGTGTAAAGGGATGCCTCGTTTATAGATGAAAGCAATATGTGAAAGTGGTTCTGAGAGACCTTTGACTTATACAACATCCTTCAATTAGCGCTCTTTGACCTTCTCTGGCGACGTCATTCCTTCTTTGAAGCGAAAATGCCTCCGTGATTGTTGTAAAGCATTTGCAAAAGGAAACCAATGCTGGCTATGATTGCGCGCTCAGTCTCGTTACATTCCCATTTATACATTCAGGAATGAAAACTCGCATTCATTTGTTCATTCACTTCCAACAGAGACGTTTGAGGGCCATCAGGAAGAGCTATTTGTTAAATATGGTGACACTGATTGACAATCTGTCATACTTCCTTTCAGTTGTTATACAGTTTTCAATCTGATAATATAGTTCTTTCTTCATGAGCGACCGACCTGCCGGTGTTTATATATATACATATATATATTAGTGGTGGACCGGATGTCAGTTTTTCAACATCTGCGGATACGGATGCGGATCTTTAATTTCGATATCCGCGGATGCGGATGCGGATATTTAGTTAATCTATCAATATAATATAGAATTATGAATTTATGACAATTTTTCAAATTTCGTGATATTACTATTATGGCAGGCAATGCATAAGAATTAAAATTAATATCAATGTTTTCATTACGATAAAAATAACCTTCAAGAGTTTCAACCACAGAAAATTCAATGAAACAAGTTTCATTCAATTTTCTGTGTTACCAGGTATTTATATTTTGAGGTTTATATATTTGTTTGTTCATTAACAATTAATACTTTACATGAAATGTGCATGACTGGGCCTTATAAGCTACTTTATAAGCTAATTTAATTGTAAATTGCATAATTTATTAGAGGTAATAATTATCCACAACATCCGCAGTCAGAAGTGCGGATGCGGATGTTAAAATTGATGCGGATGAGGATATCCGGTCCACCACTAATAAATATACAGTATATCTACAGATCTACAGAAGCTAAGGCTAACAAAGACCATAAAATCCACTCTAAGGTTAGCCCGAGAGAAAGGAAAGAGAAGAGAATAAAGGGTTAAGTAAAGAGGAACACCTATCACTCGTGGGTTAACATTCATTCAGAAAAAGAGAAAAAAGACTCACCATCATCATCCAGCGGCCACTGCCGACAAGTCAGAAAAATAGACGGAGAAAATAGGAGGGGTGAAAGATGGAGAGAGGTAAAATAAGAACGCTTACAAACCATGCAAACACGGTCTTAACTCACCTTCATACCATGCAAACTACAAACATGCAAGAAAAGTGTTACAGACATGCAAAGTAAGGAGAGAATAAGAAAAAAAAGTAGGTAAAGTTAAAAAAAGTGGGTTAGTTTACGCTACGAGCTACATCTACGTTCGTGAGTAATTTTTTTTTTTTTTTTTTTAATAATTTTATTGCTGGCATCACACGCTGGCATGTCACAAGCTGGCATTAATCGTCAACAGACTCATCCTCGACCACCACCGCCAGAGCTCCTGTTGCTAATTGTTTTTTTTTAATTTTAAACAACGTTAATATTTTTGAAATGTCTGTCAAGACGGTTCTTAAACACATTAACACTGGTAGAGTTCACGACGGACGCGGCAAGATTATTCCATTTATCAATTACTTTAAACCTAAAGAAGTTTTTAGCGATATTAGTGACGAAACGTCTGCCACGCAACTTAAATCCGTTATTACGAGTATTACTATTATCGAAAGTAAAGAATTTGTCAAAATTTACATTATCGATGTTATTAACGATTTTGAAAACTTCAATAAGCTCCCCCCCTTAATCTCCTATGTCGTTAATGTAAATTACGAATAGCAATGGGCCTAACACTGAACCTGTGGGACACCGCTACCTACATCTAACCACCCCGATTCACTATCATTAACTACGACCCTCTTTCTCCTAGCACGAAACCATTCTTCTAACCAGTTAGCTACCTGACCGCGTATACCGTGCGCTTTGACCTTCGCAATTAGTCTCCTATGCGGAACTGTATCGAACGCCTCTTTAAAATCTAAATAAATAACGTCAGCTGCTCTATGCCTATCGTATTCGCGCACTATTTCGTTATAAAATTCTAACAAATTAGTTAAACAAGACCTATGGCGTCGAAACCCATGCTGACTACTATTAATCAAATTTCTACTTTCTAAGTGATCGATGATACGATCCCTAACTACGGATTCCAAAAGTTTACCGACAATTGACGTTAAGCTAATGGGTCTATAATTGGTAGCTACTGCGCCGTCGCCTTTTTTAAAAATAGGCGTGACGTTAGGTAATTTGAAGTCTTCAGGAATAAACCCCGTTTCGAGTGACTGATTAAAAATCTTCGTTAAGGGGCCTACGATAACTTCTTTCAGATCTTTCAAATGTCTGGGATAAAAGCGTCAGGGCCTGGAGCCTTGCTAACTTTTAGCCTATCGATATAATGCACAATCTCAGCCTCGTAAACAGTTATTTCATCCAAAATAGTCTCGCTACTAAATGGAATGATATCGTCCACGTCGGGGGACATTATTTACGTCTTCTACGGTAAAAACTGTCGCAAAAAAGTTTTTGAAAATACCCGCCATCGCCTGAGCGTCAGAAGCCAAAGCGCCATTAACATCCACTAGAGGGCCGATGTTATCTTTTATCGGCTTACGATTATTAACGTATTCAAAAAACTTTTTTGGATTATGTTTACTATCCGCAGCTATAAGTATCTCTAAATTACGCTTGGCATTCCTAACTAATCTTTTAACCTGACGTCTAAGCTCGATATATCTATTAAAGTTAGCTGCCGTGCCATTGCGTTTATTAAGTCTATACGCTCTATTACGCTCGTTTATGAACTCGCCTGTTTCCCTAGTCCACCACTTCGGCCTACCACGATTTCTAGCGCGCTTGGCCTACGCGAATAACTCCTTTCATATTCCTAAAACTTTCTTTAAATGCTACCCAATGCAAATTTGTGTCATTACCCATAAATAAGTTATCCCAGTCCACTACTCTCATCCTATCCGCAAAACTATCAAAATTAGCCCTACGAAAATCAGGGACTTCTACTACGTTACTATCCTTAGTGTTTTCTATTAATAACTTAAACCTAAGAATTTGATGATCACTACATCCTAAACTCTCGCCTACTTCTAAACCTTCGACTATATTCTCGCCGTTAGTCATAACCAAATCTAAAATATTATCACCGCGCATTGGTTCGGTAACCATCTGTCGTAAAAAGTTATATTCCATAAACTCAATCTCAAACCCTCCTCATTACCAGTAAAAGTCTCATAATTAACATTAGGGCAGTTAAAGTCTCCGACAATTATACTATTCCGATTGTCAATAAAGTTACGAAGAAGTGAGTAAAATCTAGTATCTCTATCGAGGTTGAACGGGAGGTCTATGAACAACAAAATTAAAACTAATACTACGCGCCCTAACTTCAACACATATCGCATTAATTGCTGCCGGAAAATATAACAACCTCGATAGCCCTAAGGGAATTACGAATGTACAGCAAAACGCCGCCACCAAACCTATGTAACCTATCATTAGTAGAGAGTTTAAAACCCGGTATAACAAGTTCCCCCAACAAGTCCCGAGTCACGGTATTTAACCAAGTTTCAGTGATAGCAACTATATCGTAGTTGCCGGAATAAATTATCGCCTTAAATTCATTTAATTTATTTCTAATACTACGCGCGTTACAATGAAAGATGTTAAAGTTATTTTTTACCACGGGCCCGCGTTTTAAACTATTTTTCATGTCGGGCCCGCGTTCCCCGCACCCACATCGTTTAAAGAAGGCTTCGACCTATACAGCTTTCGCACGTTTTCGTCTATTAACCTACCTAGCCTAGCATTACCTATTTCATTAAAATGCACCCCCATCTTTTATAAAAAGGCTAGGATCACTGAGTTCGGACCACGGCTTTACGAAGGGTACATTTTCCTCAGCACAAATGTCTTCTAATTTATTATTCAAAAATATTGTTTTTGACGTAATCCTAAGACCCAACCCGTGCCTAGGGGTAATACCTAGAACTAAAGACCTATCTGACCTCGCCTTCAGGGACCTAATTACCACCCTATATCTCTCCAAAAAGGCCAGGCACTCTCGTATCGGGCCTATACGAGTCGTTGCCTCCTACCATCGTCACCAACGTCGAGTGACGGGAGGCAACGTCAATCCTATCCACTTCGTCTCTAACTCTGTCAACCCTGGCCCCTGGGAGACAGACCCTGCTCCTCTCGGTTGGATGCCGTTCAACGAACTCTTTGTCCATGTGGCGCACTAAAGACTCCTCTCAATTAAAATAGTTTCCCCCCTCATTCACGTCCCTTTCCAAATGGGTGAAAGGGTTCGAAACCTCGATAGGGAGGGGATTCCTATCACCTAACGTACGCGGCCTAGCTCCACCCTTAACTTCTCTAAATCCTTACCCATCTACTACTCTCGGACTAACCTTAACCCCTTCCTAAACTCTATCCAACCTTCCCGACAAGCTACCTAAACTAGAAACTAGGTTACGCACCTCACCCTTCAAATTACTAACGTCTTCAACGTTAGTATTGGTTCGGCTTCCGTCAACCGTAGCCCTACCCCTGCCTTCATCAAGCGTTTCAAGTCTTTCGGTTACCTCACGTACACTGCGTTTTATGTTAACTAATTCCTCAATTAACTCGCAAAAGAAACAAACTGATCTCTCGGTAATCGCCATAGATAGGACCGCCGTTATAATCCTTAAATTCCGAATACCACCGGTTTAACCTACACCTAACACACGACGCTTTCTGCGACGACATCGCGCGGTTAAAAATTAGTTTAAACCGTCACAAGTTTAAGTTAAATTAAGCCGGCACGCTCTGAAAACTTCTAAATCGCTAAAAACCACTAATATTCAATTACTTAACTATAGCAACGTGAATATAAACGCAAGTATATAAAATTCAAAACTTTCCAAAAGTAAAATTCTCAGCAACATACAAAAGTAGATGCAAAATCATAGAGCTCGGGAAACGCGTCCGTTCTGTACAGAGTGTGGCTGAGAAACTGGTAAATTTTCAAGTCCCGTTTTCGATTTCAGTTTAAGTTTGCAAAAAATATCGATTTCAGTTTCGATTCAAGTTTTTAATTTTTTTTGGATTTGAGTTTTTTTTCGATTCAAGTTTTATATTTTTCGATTCGATTCAATTTAGATTTCGATGCCAGTTTTTTTTTCAGCTTTCTTTAAGAATTTATTTGTACTATTTATATTATTTTTTTGGTAGGGGTACCCTATTAACAAATTCAGATTTAATTTTATATTTGTATTTGCATTCGATTTCCGTTTTTCAAAGAAAGAATTTGCTTTAGTAACTATCTTTACTTTTGTATGATTAAACATGTAAGCATCTATAGCCAACTGAATCAACACGAAACACTCATCCTTTTTTTTTTACTTCGCTTTATTTCTTTCACATGAAGTTTTATTTAACAAAAACTTAAATTCGAAATGTTTTATTAATTCGTACACTTTAAATTTTAAAGCACACGACATGTATAAAATATATAAATAATAGTATTAGAGAGGGAAATAAAACAATTAACAATTAAATACACCTCTGTTTATTATATACAAAATACAAATACTTTGTAAACTCACATGTTAAAATTAGAGCGAACAATTAAAATATTGTCAATGTTTTCGAGCAACAAATTGTTTCTTTGAGGACTTAAAATCAATCTGAAAAGAGAAAAAAGCCGTTCCACATCGAATTAAAGGATAAATGGATATTTTAAATCCATACAAATGTTAAGTCGCATAAAAAGGAAAATAATTCACGTTATTTATATATTTTTTTGCAATCCAAATGCTCCTCAAAACTGAAACGCAAAACTATTATTTTTAATCTATTGGAATTCAGATGTCAGTTTTTTACTGTTTTTTTCAATTTCAGTTCGAATTTTGATTCTAGTTGTCTGAATTTTTTTCACTTCGAGTTTTTTTCGATTTCAGTTCATAAAATAATATCGGTTTTATCAGTTTATCGATTCCAGTTCGATTTAGTATTCCATCCCTGATATATATGATGCACAAAGACCGTACATAGAACAAGGAACTCTTATGGAAAAATTAAATCAACTATAGCCCGAATAAGTAATGGTAAATGACAAACAATATAGTTTTTTCTTTTTCATGATGTTAGCCGGACGTGGGCAACGGGTCACTCGCAAAGAGGCCCCAAAAATATAGCTTTCCTCACCAACTATCTGCAAAGCAGATAGGATCCAGCTTTGGGACAGGATTTATGTATGGTTTACAGCTACACCTAGCCTATTATATTCAGAACCTCAATATAAGCAAAAGACTCGTTGCATTCACATCGGATTGAATACATCAAAGAAAAAGAGGTAACTATTGTATTTTTAGCCAAAAACCAAACCTTAAACCTCAACTGGCAAACTTGAGCGTCCTCACAGTTATATTCCTGCAGAGTTTATGAGGATTTATATCACACCCCTTATACAAAATAAATATGGGGACATTCTGTCCAGCGAGAACTACAGGCCTATTGCTGTTGCCTCCTGCTTCTCAAAACTTGAGAAAATTTTGCTACGCCGACTAAATGATTATTTATGGACGTCTCCTAATCAGTTTGGTTTTAAAAGGTTCCATTCAACTAAGCTGTGTATTTATGTTTTGAAAGAGGTTGTATTTAGATACACTGTCAGTAATTCGACTATTTATAGTTGTTTTTTGCATATAAGCAAAGCAAAGCAAAGAGTGAACCACAATATTCTATTTAAAAAATTAGAAGACAGAAATGTTGCATCATATGTTTTAAATTTATTGACATTTTGGTACACACAGCAAACCTTTACTGTTAGATGGGGCAATATATTGTTCGAATGTTTTGGTTCCTCATGTGGAGTTAGACAAGGTTCCTTACTCTCTCCTCTGCTCTTAATATATATATTGATGGACTAATTGCTTCTCTTAATGAGGCAAGAGTGGGATGCTATATAGATGACATGAGGATAAATAACTTGGTCTATGCCAATGATGTGATGTTAATAAGCCCTAAAATGAAAGGTCTGGATCGTCTTATAAAAAACTGTGACCCATATTTTCAGAACAATGTCATTAATTTTAATGTTACTAAAACTAAGGTTATGCAATTCTATCCCAAACGCTGAAACCAAACAGCTGATATTATTTTCAAATTGAGAGACGAACCAATAGAGCAGGTACAAAAATTTAAATATCTGGGTTAAACTATCACCAGCTCCTTCAGTGACGAGTCAGACATAAGGAAACAATATCGAAGTTACTGTGCTAAGGCAAACATGATTATAAAGAACTTCAAATTCTGTACAAGCGTACATTTTTCGTACTTTCTGCTTAATGGCAGAAACTGGGTCAATTATAAAGAAGGCTTTTGTAGATCCCTTAATTTGTTTTATAGCAGATCCTATAGACTGCTACATAAGTTACCACCAAGATGCTTAGCCTCTCAAGTGTTCGGACTGCAACGTTCCGAGCCTCCATAAGGTAACAAGACGTCCCCAATACAGTCTAATGCGAATAACACTGGTATGCATATGAAATTTTTTTGTCTGCTGTGAGGGTTTTTTCAACTCATATTATATAATTCGACCATGCTGAATTCGAAAATGACATTGGTTTTCCACAATCAGGTCAGTTTTTTCTCTATTGGCCATTTATTATAAGTCCAATTTTATCCCCAAATTTATTGATTTTTTTAGCTTAAACACTGTAGATACGAGTAATATTATAAGAACACTCGTGAAAAATGAAAACATTGTGTGAATAAATACTTTTATTCATACAATGAATATGGAAAAAGTTTATTGAGGAAGGAAGGAAGTTTTTTTGGCTTTCTGTCTGTGTTTTTCTTCGGGCACGTCTCGCTTCAAACACCAGCAATAGTCCGCCAGCATATTGATATCCAGTTTCCCTGGTACCTCTCTTCCATTATTTTGATATCTTGGTGAAATCGTTCACTCTGTTCCTCACTATAATCCCCGCAATTTTCAGGAAAATAGTCCAAGTGGGACCACAAAAAGTGCATTTTTATGGACATGCGCGACCCATGAGCTTTGAAAGCTTCCATCAAGTTTTCGACAACGGACTCGTATTCTGGACTTCTACGCTTGCCAAGAAAATCAGTGACAACTGATTTGAATGCCTGCCAGGCATTCTTCTCAGTTGGAGTCATTGCGTTTTCGAACTGAGTATCCTTGATCAAAGTTCGAATTTGAAGACCATCAAAAACCCCAGCATTTAGTTTAGCATCAGATATATGAGGAAATTTACTCTCGAGATATCGGAATGCTGAACCCTCCCTATTCATTGATTTGATGAAATTTTTCATCAAACCCAGCTTAATATGAAGTGGTGGGAGCAAAATTTTTGTTGGTGGTACAAGGGGCACTGAAACGACAATATGCGACCCAGGTTCAAAATTCTCTCTTGATGCCCATTAACGCTGTGCATAGTGCTTCTCATCGCTCGGCTATGTATTTGCAGAGGAAACATGGGTATTTCGTGTATCCCCCTTGCATTCCCAATACAAATGCCACAATCTGAAAAATAATGAAAATATTTAAAGAATTTAGAGAATTTGTTCTATCAGATAAAAAAATCTATGCATTGGACTATATCACTTCTGTGGGGAAGTTAAGTGTTCTTATACGCTCTCAAATAACCTTTGGAAAAACAACATAGTCAATAGCATTAGTTTACTTATGATATTAGTATTACCTTCAAATCTCCACAGATCCTCCAGTTATGTTGGTCGTATACGAGAGCATCAGTAAAATTTTCATGTTATCGTAGCTCTCAGTAAGTGTACGGAATGTGCTACAGGGACTGATGCAACCCTATTCACAATGTTGAGAAGTACTGCTTTCAAACTTCGTTTAGACGAGTCTATAAATAGCCTCCATTCTGATGCGTTATATGGCAGGCCCAAGGATTCGATTAGCCCCTCAACATTGCAACAGTACACTAAGGAAGAGGTATTTTCGTGCACTGCAAAAACTTGCGGAATTCTTCCTCTCGTTTCCTATACCAGGAGAATGTTGTTTCCGGAGCCAGCAAGTTGTCCTCTCGAAGTCGTGAGTCGAAGATCTCGGCAGCTAATTTGGAAAGTCCTAAATCCCTGGTAAGATCATTAAGTTTGGCCTGGTTGAGAGGCCTCGGCTCATTTGAAGCGGTATTTTGAGGTATATACGACTGGGCTGGTCATTGGCATTGGTCATTGATTCATCATCAGAATCATCGAAGTCCAGGGTTTGAGGTGGGTCGGGTATTGGAATTCCAGGACCATGGGTACAGGTCTCATAGCAGAAGGAATGTCAGGGTATACAACAATGTGTTTATTCTTCTTGTTAACTCCTGAAAATAGAAACACAGAAACATGGATATAAAACTTGCATATGAAATAGAAGAAGCATTCAGACAGTGGCGGCTCGTGAGGGAAGGCTGCGGTCTGTAAGATATGAAATAGGTCGATGGAGTCTGTATATTTTCTTTCTTTTCATTCATATTGTCCCTTCGGGGACAATATGAATGAAAAAGAAAGAAAATATACAATCATTGTATATGTAAATGTAACTTGTATAACAATATGTATGTGTAAATGTATTTTCTATAACAATATGTATATGTAAATGTATGATTACCATTATGGTGAATATTATGCTATATATGGTGAATATTACATTATGGTGAATATTATGCTATATATGGTGAATATTACATTATGGTGAATATTATGTCAAGTTTCATACGAGGATTTCAAAATATTTAAGAAAAATAAATTTATAAGCCCACCTTGGAGGTTTGTCATGCAGAAATAGCAATCTGTCACGTGATCCTTTCCTTCTCTCCAAATCATGGGAATTCCAAAAGGCAAAGATTTCGCTCTGCCTTTGCTCCATCTTCTCAAATTTTCAATGCACGTCTTGCAGCACATATGAGGGGCGAAATTTTGTCCTGGTCCCGTAGCTTAATTCCAAAGTATGCTCTATACATTGTCTTCACAAATTTAGTGATTTGGGACTGGTTATTGGCACGGTAACCGTCCCACATATGTAGCAGAATCTATTGGGATCATTTTTACACGCTCTATTCATTATGAAATATTTTATCTATATGCCTGAAAAGTAAAAAAAGATATTATACAAGTGAAACAAGTGATGATAGATGTTACTGTTCCAATTCCGCTTTGACAAAATCACGAAAATTCTATTTTACTTATGAGGCCATAGCCGGATAACCTGAGCTGATTTAGAAAAACGGAATGCAGATTCGAAATCAGCAGGAAAAACTCTATAAGAATCACTTACAAAACCCTTGACAGCAAAATTGATGCATACCAGTGTAATTAAAAACTCAGATAATAATCCACTTGTCCAAGCTATTCATCACTCCTGCTTTATGTCTTCTAGACTGTGGAACCTCTTGGTATGAAACTGTGTGTCTAGAATTCCACTTAACTCCTGCATTAGCCATTGCATTACATGCACTTTTTATTTTTATGAAACTATTATTACTATATTTGTATTATTACTACTGTTATTTTGCGTGTATCATTGTTATTTCTTTGTTACCGTCTTCCTTTTTTGTTTTTGTTTTTAAAGTTATCGTTTAATTGGTTGTATCATTAATTATCTTGATGGATTTTGTACCTTTTTTTTAGATTGGGGGATCTGCGTCCTACCAATTAACAGTATTACTGTCATTATCAATATCATCACTTTTGGAGGCTTATCAGTGAGTAGGGATTTTTTCTATTATTATTACTTGTTTCAATAAGTGTCGTATGTTTATCTCTTTAAATCATAATTTTTAGTTTATTTTTAAATGTATTATTGTTTGATTAATCTTTTATAGTGACAAGCCTATTGTACTATATCAGTAGTGGTAGGCAACCTCTTTTGGAACTGGATCAATGTGATTTATTGGTAATTTGATAATGGGTCAGTGTCCAAAATTTAAATCAGAATACACTATTTTCTGGACATTTTAAAATAAAAACCATTCTTCTTTATTATTTTATATACACTAATACTACAATTGACCCGCGAGTCAGAGATTGCGGACCACTGTACTATATTATGGGATTTATATCCTGCCGATAAAACTTATCATTATTATATATATAAAATAACGCCTCTCCCCGAGTTCGGGCAAGGTCAGGATGTTACTCGAGAGAGGGTATTACTTCAGCACTCCTGGATGCAGAAATAGTTTACTCTTCGTATTCCTACAATCGCGGAGTACTGTGTGGGCCCGTGATTTTCTTTTTCCTAGTTATCAAAGTCCAAAGAGTAGAAAATAAGCACAACGGCTTACACGATTTTTAGTTTGAATATAGGCGAGATAAATATAACTGATTAGCGTGAATCAAATGTTTCTTTTATACAGAACAGAGAGTTAATAATAATAATAAAAATAATAAAAGTTTCCGAATTATAATATGGTTACTTTTTCTTCATTGTAAGATATGAAATAAGCCAGAGACCCCTCTAAGACACCCTTGTCCGTTCTGAGTCTCCAAGCTTATATGAATCATTTGTAAGCTACCGATCTTTCTCTAAACAGTCAGGCTTAAATTGATGCCCAATCTTCCAATTTTCAAAAGCAATTCCCGTTAACAGACCGAAACCCTTTCAGCGCGGAGACCCTCTCCAGGGATCTGCCTTAAGGGCGCTGATCCCCTTCTTATATAGTCAAAGAAACGGAACCTGGCAACGCCATCACGCAAGCGGTTGACGTCACCTGAGAGCATTGTTTTCCCCTAAGTGAAATCAAAGAAACCGTCTGCGTCACTGCGTGTGAATTCCGTTCGGAAGGAAACGAGTCATACATAGCTTGGAAAATATTGAATGAATGAAATTACATAAACATAATAGTCATGAGGGCGCGGCTTTACTTCGATTATAAATTATAACATGTATAACATATACAGTGTATATGTGTATATATATATACAGGGTGGGGCACGGGAATCAAGTGTTTTTTGAATAGCTAGTAATCGGCCATTAGGAATGGGAGGGGCGTGCGGTAGGTAGCATTCCATTCCTGGGTTCATAGCATTTAACTTTAACTAACACTCACCTTTATCTTTCAGGTGCCATCATGGAGCAGTGGACGTTAGAACACCGCATGTTCGCGTATGATCATTTTGTTAGGAGTGGCGAGTCAGTGACAGCAGTTCAGCGTGCGTTTCGCCGCAGATTCAACATTCATCGAAATGACTCTGTTCCCGCTCGTGACACAATCTTACGTTGGGTAACAATCTTCGAACAGGAGGCTCAATAATGAAAACAAAACCGAAGGGGCCGCAACGCACTGTGCGTACTCCAGAGAACGTTGAAAGGGTCAGACAAGCGATGTTGCAAAGCCCAGGCCGCTCTGCTCGGAGACATTCAGCTGCACTCGGAATCAGCAATCGTACTGTTAGACGGATTTTGCATGAAGAAATTACATTTTCACCCATACAAGTTAGCGATGGTGCAGCAGGAATTGAATGTAAACGATTGCCCCCAACGACTGAATTTTGCACAGGAAATGCTTGCACTTTATGAGCAGAATGAAAACATGATGGTGGTAATGAGTGATGAACCCATTTCCACCTTAATGGGGCCGTCAACAATCAAAACTGTCGGTATTGGGCTGCTGAAAATCCGCGACAACTCCATGAAAAACCGCTGCATAGCCCTAAGGTTACAGTTTGGTGCGCGGTGGGAAAGTTTGGCGTCATCGGTCCCTATTTCTTCGAACAAAATGGGGTTACCGTTACCATAACATCTGGGCGTTACATTGAGATGGTGAACACCTTTTTCATCCCTGAGTTACGAAGAAGGCGCGTATTGCTCGTCGACATTTGTGGTTTCAGCAAGATGGGGCCACGCCACACACGCCAGAGCGTCAATGGCTGTTCTTCGCCCCCTGTTTCCCAACCATCTCATTTCGAGATTTGGTGACATTGCATGGCCCCCTCGGTCCCCTGACTTGTCCACATGTGACTTCTTTCTATGGGGGTACCTCAAGTCACGTGTCTACGAGGACAAGCCCGTACATTAGATGCATTGAAGGAAGCGATCCGTCAACAAATCATCCAAATCAACAGAGACCTGCTGGGAAGAGTGGAGGCCAATTTTCGTAAACGCCTTCAACAAATGCGTCGACGGCCAAGGACATCATATGCCAGATATAATTTTCGGTACATGATTATTATGACATGAAATGCTATGTTCTTACGAATGTGTTGTTCTACCAATATATTTTCTTTACAAAAATAAATATCATTTCCTGATTATTCCAAAAACACTTGGTTCCCGTGCCCCACCCTATATATATATATATATATATATGTTAAACACAGACCGTGCATGGAACAAGGAACTCTTCTGGGAAAATTAAATCCACTATAGTCCGAATAAGTAATGGTAAATGACAAATACCATAGTTTTTTCCTTTTCATGATTTTAGCCCGACGTGGGCAACGGGTCTCTCGCAAAGAGATCCCATAAATATAGCTTCCCTCACCAGCTATCTGCAAAGCAGACAGGATCCAGCTTTGGGACGTGGATCTAGGGTTTAAAGCAAACCTAGATCCCTACACTCAGAACCTCTATATAAGTAAAAGACTCGTTGCATTCACGTCGTGTTGAATAAATCAAGAAAAAGGGGGTAACTATTGTATTTTTAGCCAAAAAAAAAACCAAACTTAAACCTCAAACCGGGACATTGAGCGCCACTTTTCAAGGTACGAAACACGTCCGTTTAGTATACACAAACTCAGAATGGTTCCCTGAGAACATTATATGTTAAAGACAGACCGTGCATGGAACAAGGAACTCTTCTGGGAAAATAAATCCACTATAGTCCGAATAAGTAATGGTAAATGACAAATACCATAGTTTTTTCCTTTTTCATGATTTAGCCCGACGTGGGCAACGGGTCTCTCGCAAAGAGATCCCATAAATATAGCTTCCCTCACAGCTATCTGCAAAGCAGACAGGATCCAGCTTTGGGACGTGGATCTAGGGTTTAAAGCAAACTAGATCCCTACACTCAGAACCTCTATATAAGTAAAAGACTCGTTGCATTCACGTCGTGTTGAATAAATCAAAGAAAAAGGGGGTAACTATTGTATTTTTAGCCAAAAAAAAACAAAACTTAAACCTCAACCGGGACATTGAGCGTCCACTTTTCAAGGCACGAAACACGTCCGTTTAGTATACACAAACTCAGAATGGTTCCCTGAGAACATTATAGTTAAACACAGACCGTGCATGGAACAAGGAACTCTTCTGGAAAATTAAATCCACTATAGTCCGAATAAGTAATGGTAAATGACAAAAAACTATGGTATTTGTCATTTACCATTACTTATTCGGACTATAGTGGATTTAATTTCCCAGAAGAGTTCCTTGTTCCATGCACGGTCTGTGTTTAACATATAATGTTCTCAGGGAACCATTTGAGTTTGTGTATACTAAACGGACGTGTTTCGTGCCTTGAAAGTGGACGCTCAATGTCCCGGTTGAGGTTTAAGTTTTGGTTTTTTTTGGCTAAAAATACAATAGTTACCCCCTTTTCTTTGATTTATTCAACACGACGTGAATGCAACGAGTCTTTTACTTATATAGAGGTTTGAGTGTAGGGATCTAGGTTTGCTTTAAACCCTAGATCCACGTCCCAAAGCTGGATCCTGTCTGCTTTGCAGATAGCTGGTGAGGAAGCTATATTTATGGGATCTCTTTGCGAGAGACCGTTGCCCACGTCGGGCTAAAATCATGAAAAAGGAAAAAACTATGGTATTTGTCATTTACCATTACTTATTCGGACTATAGTGGATTTAATTTTCCCAGAAGAGTTCCTTGTTCCATGCACGGTCTGTGTTTAACATATAATGTTCTCAGGGAACCATTCTGAGTTTGTGTATATATATATATATATATATATATATATATATATATATATATATATATATATGTATATATATGTATATAAAATATATATAAATAATTATTTTCATTTGTTTCGTTCAAGTTTGCATTACGCGGAATTTCTTTGAAAAAGTTTAGATTTTTTAATTTTGAATGTCGTTCCTGTCAGAAATTAAATTTCGACAATTAATAACTGAAAAATTATTCCCTGAAAATACATTTCGAATATTTAATGATAATGATATGATAATGATAAAGTTTATTGCCAGGCGATGAATACCATAAAAATCTACAATATTTCTGAAGGTAATAAACGATGCGATTAATTAGACAACAATAAATTTAAAAACTAAATATTTGTATGTAGATTT
Organism: Bathynomus jamesi; assembly: GCA_023014485.1. NCBI lineage: Eukaryota > Metazoa > Arthropoda > Malacostraca > Isopoda > Cirolanidae > Bathynomus > Bathynomus jamesi. Next base: position 94,943 of record JAJOZX010004072.1, read on the forward strand.
TAAAAAATTATTTAGTTTTAAACTGTCATATCACTCCTGCATTAAACTTTCAGTCTGCAAACGAACTTCTATTATCACTAAAACTAAAAGGAAACTGCTCCCTTCATCAAGGGTAGCTGAAGGTAGTAATAACCAGTTAAGAGGGCAGAAACTGGTACAACGCTCAGGCCAATTTCGCTAAACATGAATTTGTCCCAACTTTCGAGTTATTTCAAATTATTAATTTTTAGATATTTCACTAATTACTGTACTTTGCTAGACATTGGAGTAAACGTTTAGCTAAGTGCTGGTTTTACAGCCGATTAAATGTTTCAAATATTTGGATTTATTCCAACAAAAATGTAACAATTGAATACAAAGAAAAGAGAACAAATTAATTTTTATAAATGGAAGTGTTACAAAATCAACTTTTTGCAGCTCCAAAAAATATGTAAAAGTTTAAATACCGGCAAATATGTTGTGAGTAAGAATGATTTAGGTTAGGTTAGGTTAAACATGTATATTAATTTACTTTTCAACTTGTTAATTAGACATTATTTAAGCGGCAACTAAGAAGGCTGCTTCATCTCGGGTTTTTTCCACTGTTCTTTCACTGCTCCAAACGAGCTAAAAATTAGAAAATTCCTTATCTTTGGTTATTTTCATTATCAAAAATAATATTTTGGAATTTTGATTAGCCTGTTATCGTAAAATTTGTATACTGATAAGAACAATACTGTGTAAAACTATTATTGGCCTCAGAAAATATCTCCCACTGTCCCAGGCGAATGAAACAGTGGCAAATTTCCTATTTTTTAGCTATTTTTGTCAAAAGATGAATTTTAGAATATTGATTGACCTCTTGTTGTAAATGTTGTGTACTGATGAGTAAAGCATTGTGTGAAAATCTTAGTGACATCAGAAAATATCTTCCACATCCCAAAGCTAGTGAAAATTAGCAAATACCTTGCACTATTTATAGCTATTTTCGTCCAATCTATCTGTATTTGAAGTTATTTTACGAGCGCTTTCCTACTAACACGTAATCGTCTAATGTCTATCTGAGACTGTGATTTACCCTTTTAATTGCTGAGGTGAAGACAAAGCTGTGTACATCGACACGTGACTAAACGCAAAGTAACACTTCAAGGTCATACAAGGACATGCCTCTCTTAGTCTGCAGCTGCAGCTGGCCCTCACGCTTTGTCAGTAATACTGGAAGATCCGTGGAAGGTAGTTGTTCTCTGATGTATGGTGTTGCATGCAGCAGTACTCTTTATTATTTGACTTTGGTTGTCTTTTATAACATTCTGATTGATTCTTTGTTTGCAGAAAAATTATTATTCATGAATAATAAGTGAGAAGTAATGTACTAAAAATGGCTCAAACTAGAGAACAATTCAAGTGTCCTATATTTGGGAACCCTTGTTATATGTCTCACAATAGTTATGAATCAGTCATGAAGCACTGTCTAATGCTAACAATGTGTTCAGCATCTCACGTTCCTACATTATCGGCAGAAAATGTAGAAAATGTTGCTAGTGAAGTGAAAAAAATGTTGTCTACATCAAGCATACCCATTATTTCACACCAACAAGTTCTTGCAAAAATCATGACTTACTTGACTTGACTTATGTCCCATTTGGAGGTCTCCAGGTTGGGTCCCGTCTGATGCGTCGATACTTTTCCCACTCGCTCCTGTCTCTGGCCAGATCCACTCGCTCTCGCCAGCTTAACTCGCTGCTCTCTCTCTCCACCGTCTTCAACCATGTTGTTCTAGGTCGTCATCTTGGTCGTGTTCCGTGAGTTCTTGCATACAATAGTCTTCTTGGCAGCAGTCCTCCCTCCATACGTTCGACATGACCAAACCATCTTCTTTGTGTGTCATTGGTTCTCTCGACTATGGTGACATTCATATCTGTTATGTTTCTGACGTGTTCATTTGTTAATCTGTCATACCATCTTATGTTACTGATTCGTCTCAAACAGTACATTTCGAACTCAAGTAGCTTTTTCTTCTCTTTCCGTTTTAATACCCAACTCTCTGCCCCATAAACTGCTGTTGGTAATAATATTGCTTTGTATAGTCTCATTTTCAAACTTTGAGATATCTTTCTGTCTTTCCATATCTTCGAGAGTCTATTCATTGCTACATGTCCAAGCTTCAATCTTTCTTGCACTGTACGATATGTGTCTCTATCTTGTGTAAACCAAACTCCCAGGTATTTGAACTCTTCAACCTGTTCTATTCTTCCTGTTGTTAAATTCACCTCGACATCTTCTCTTGTTCGTCCGAATTTCATCACTTTTGTTTTATTTACATTTATTTTTAGATTGTACTTTATACACTCTACTTCCAATAGACTAGTCATTCGTTGTAGTTCATCTACGGATTCGGCCATCAGCACAATGTCGTCTGCGTACCGGAGATTATTAATAGTTTCTCCTCCAAGTTTCGGACCCCCCTCGAAGTCGCCCAATGCTTCGCTCATCACCATTTCTAAGAACAAGTTAAAGAGATGCGGTGACAGCGGGCATCCTTGGATAACTCCACTATCAGTCGAGAAACTCTCCGTCGTTATTGTTCCCTTTTTGACTCTAGCACTTGTTTCTGTACACTCTTCCTATAGTGTCCACTATCGACTCCTCAAATCCATATCGTCTCAGTACTTGTATCATACCATTTCTCCATACCGAATCAAATGCTTGTTTGAAATCAATGAAAACACAATACAGGTCTTTACCATGTTCCCACAGTTTTTGAAACCCTACGAGCAGCGAAACGATAATGATTCTTATAAATTGAAGATAACAAATTTCAGAAAAGAAGCCTCAAAGCTATTTGACATTGCCGCTTGCAAATTTAGTAAGGTTTGTAATTGGCTAAATGAGCGTAAGCTGCGTAAAAAAGAGATCGAATTCCTGAATGATCAACGAAGTGCAAGAAAAATGATCATAGGAAGTGTTGATCAAAGAAAACACAACAGATGAGAAAGATGCAAAAAACTTCACTTTTTTACGTGAAGGTCAAAATATGAGAATAAAAACCCACTCTAATAGACAGAGTTTATTTCCACGACAGTTTCGACGCCCACTGGCATCCTCCTCGGGTGGATACAGAAACACAAATGAAACAAAACAAGAGGGAAAAACAGTTCAGGGATCGACCGTTAAGAAATTCGCACCTAGGTTGGATTCCATTCTCTCGAGACAGGAGGGGCATTTTCATTAAGTACATTCGCACAAATTTTAAAACTATCTTCCTGTTCTAAACATACAGATTCTATTATTTTTACATAATTATTACATTTATAATTAAATTTATTACATTTAATATTGCATAATTATTAATTACAGAAATTATAAATTTATTATTACATTGGTTATTACATTGTTGTTTATTATACAGAAATTATAAACCGAAAAACGAATGAAAAAAGGCGATTAGGAAATAATCCAGAGACCATTGAGAAATTCGCACCTAGGTTAGATATCGTTCTCCCGAAACCAGAAGGGCATTTTATTACAGGGTCAGCTTATAACTACATTTCCACAAATTAAAAATATCTTCTTGTTCTATACATACAGATCCTAATGTTTTGACATAATTACTGCATATATTTATTTCCACATTAATTACTTCCATTATTACATTTACTAAAAGCGAGTAAGGAAACATTCCAATCCAGAGACATTTAAGAAATTCACACTTAGGTTCGAACACGTTCCCACGACTCCGTAAGGGATTTATTGACCAAGAATCTCATTAAAGGGTCTAACTTATAAGTACCTTCGCACAAATTAAAATTATCTACTTTTTCTATACACACAGATTCTATTATTTTTCTTTTGACATAATTATTACATTTATAAAGTACCTTACTTGATTCCCAATCTATAGCATGATTATTTTGGCTAGCGTGATAAAAAATGGCATTATTAGTATTACAACTTCTGAAGGCATATTTGTGTTCTTTGATACGGGTTTCAATATTTCTTCCAGTTTCTCCCACGTATACTAAATCACAACTTTTACAGGGAATGCTGTAGACACAGGCTTGTTCCTCTTTTGCAACGTTATTCCTAACCAATTTACTTTTCACGGTAGACGAATATTTGAACGCCAAAGCAAACTTAAATTCTTTCGTCAACGGTTTTACTCTTTCTAAGCCGGCAATGTAAGGCAAACTCACATATTGTTTTTGGTTAACTGAAGGTTCCCGAGGGGCATAAAAAGATTTTCTGGCTTTAAAATACGCCTTTCTGATAAACCACTCAGGATATTTTAAATCCTTAAAAATGTTCCAAATCTTTGAATTTTCCGGATCCAGCAAATGTGGGCTACAAATCCTGAGTGCTCTTAGAAACATGGAAGAAATAATTGAGCTTTTAACCCCTTCATCATGATATGAAAAATAATGAATGTACGAATTACAATGAGTAGGTTTTCTATAGACCGTGAAATTGGGCTTTCCGCTTTCGTTAATGACCAAAACATCTAGAAAAGGTAATTGTTTGTCGTTCTCCCATTCATATTTAAATTTAATAGAGGGAACAAGATTATTTAATGACTGAAAGAAAGTGTCAAAGTTGTTCCAGTGGTCAGGCCAAAATGAGAAAATATCATCTACATAACGAAACCAAATTAGATTCCTGGGACATATTGTTTGCAACAATTCCGACTCATAATACTCCATATATAATGTACTCAGTATTGGGGATAAAGGGGACCCCATTCCCATACCAAAACGTTGCAAATAAAATTCTTCACCGAAGGAGAAGGCATTATTGGTGACACAGAGTTTTATCAGTTCTAAAAATACAGATGTGGGCATGCCTAGTTCTACGTTACATGTTGGCAATTTTCTATCTAAAAAACTAAGTACATCATCAATGGGAACTTTCGTAAACAAGGACTCAACATCAAAACTTATCATTCTTCCCCGTTTTAAATCTAAGGACATAACTTTGTTAATAAAGTCACAGGAATTAGTGATGTGCGAGCCTGAAAATTTACCAACTAATGGGGATAATTTATCTGCAAGAAATTTAGATAACCTGTAACTAAAGGAACCCCTGTGTGAAATAATGGGACGGAGTGGTATATTAATCTTATGGGTTTTGGGTAGGCCGTAAATGTGGGGGAGTTTGGGGTTAATCTGTAGAAATCTTTTAGGATCAATCGCCGGGACATCTTTTAATAAGTTCCTGATGGTTTTGTTGAATTCGGCAGAAAGACGCTTTAGGGGGGACGATCTCACTTTGGTGTAGGTGAATTCATCACTAAGTAACGCTTCCATTTTTTGTTTATAATCACACTTGTCCAAAATAACCACAGTGTTACTTTTGTCCGCTTTAGTGACAAATATTGCTTCATTCTTCCTGAGCTTGTCTAAAGCTAACCGGAATCTTTTGGGAATAGAGTCCAATGAGTTGAAATGTTCCAGAAACTTGCTCAGAATCAAACCATTTAAACACGGAATATCCACCCTGGAATTAACTACGGAAGACACAAAATCTAAAACAATGTTTTTATCGGGTTTAAGCGCAAACGACAGCCCTAAATTAAGAACTTCCTTTTCGGATTTGGACAAGACATATGTCGATAAATTTAAAACGGAACCTTCCACCGCACACTTTGACCAAGCACTTTCATCACATAAATAGGATAGCTTTCTGTTAAGTCGTTGTTCAGTGCGTCTAGTCTCCACGTCGCATTTATAATCTGCAGTTTCAAACAGCGCCACAAGTAGTTCACACGACACATGCGATTTAAGGACGCGTAGACAATTTCTTAGTTTGAAATACGTATGGTCAATTTCTCTTTTAACACATGGAATACGTTCCTTCAAAATTTCCCTGGCAAAATTCGGAAACGGTGTATGGTCCTTCCTGAAGGTAAACGGTATCAAGGACTTCGGGCACACTTGCTCCACTAAACACTCTTGCAGGAACTTGAGTTGCAGCTTCTTGGTCTTCACAGCCACTAGTGTTTTTTCATATAGACGATAGGAAGATATAAGTTGGGGAAAGGTGACTAAGAAGAAGGCGAATAGATGGCGTCTGATCGTGGGATCCATAATAAATGCAAAAAACTTCACTTTTTTACGTGAAGGTCAAAATATGAGAATAAAAACCCACTCTAATAGACAGAGTTTATTTCCACGACAGTTTCGACGCCCACTGGCATCCTCCTCGGGTGGATACAGAAACACAAATGAAACAAAACAAGAGGGAAAAACAGTTCAGGGATCGACCGTTAAGAAATTCGCACCTAGGTTGGATTCCATTCTCTCGAGACAGGAGGGGCATTTTCATTAAGTACATTCGCACAAATTTTAAAACTATCTTCCTGTTCTAAACATACAGATTCTATTATTTTTACATAATTATTACATTTATAATTAAATTTATTACATTTAATATTGCATAATTATTAATTACAGAAATTATAAATTTATTATTACATTGGTTATTACATTGTTGTTTATTATACAGAAATTATAAACCGAAAAACGAATGAAAAAAGGCGATTAGGAAATAATCCAGAGACCATTGAGAAATTCGCACCTAGGTTAGATATCGTTCTCCCGAAACCAGAAGGGCATTTTATTACAGGGTCAGCTTATAACTACATTTCCACAAATTAAAAATATCTTCTTGTTCTATACATACAGATCCTAATGTTTTGACATAATTACTGCATATATTTATTTCCACATTAATTACTTCCATTATTACATTTACTAAAAGCGAGTAAGGAAACATTCCAATCCAGAGACATTTAAGAAATTCACACTTAGGTTCGAACACGTTCCCACGACTCCGTAAGGGATTTATTGACCAAGAATCTCATTAAAGGGTCTAACTTATAAGTACCTTCGCACAAATTAAAATTATCTACTTTTTCTATACACACAGATTCTATTATTTTTCTTTTGACATAATTATTACATTTATAAAGTACCTTACTTGATTCCCAATCTATAGCATGATTATTTTGGCTAGCGTGATAAAAAATGGCATTATTAGTATTACAACTTCTGAAGGCATATTTGTGTTCTTTGATACGGGTTTCAATATTTCTTCCAGTTTCTCCCACGTATACTAAATCACAACTTTTACAGGGAATGCTGTAGACACAGGCTTGTTCCTCTTTTGCAACGTTATTCCTAACCAATTTACTTTTCACGGTAGACGAATATTTGAACGCCAAAGCAAACTTAAATTCTTTCGTCAACGGTTTTACTCTTTCTAAGCCGGCAATGTAAGGCAAACTCACATATTGTTTTTGGTTAACTGAAGGTTCCCGAGGGGCATAAAAAGATTTTCTGGCTTTAAAATACGCCTTTCTGATAAACCACTCAGGATATTTTAAATCCTTAAAAATGTTCCAAATCTTTGAATTTTCCGGATCCAGCAAATGTGGGCTACAAATCCTGAGTGCTCTTAGAAACATGGAAGAAATAATTGAGCTTTTAACCCCTTCATCATGATATGAAAAATAATGAATGTACGAATTACAATGAGTAGGTTTTCTATAGACCGTGAAATTGGGCTTTCCGCTTTCGTTAATGACCAAAACATCTAGAAAAGGTAATTGTTTGTCGTTCTCCCATTCATATTTAAATTTAATAGAGGGAACAAGATTATTTAATGACTGAAAGAAAGTGTCAAAGTTGTTCCAGTGGTCAGGCCAAAATGAGAAAATATCATCTACATAACGAAACCAAATTAGATTCCTGGGACATATTGTTTGCAACAATTCCGACTCATAATACTCCATATATAATGTACTCAGTATTGGGGATAAAGGGGACCCCATTCCCATACCAAAACGTTGCAAATAAAATTCTTCACCGAAGGAGAAGGCATTATTGGTGACACAGAGTTTTATCAGTTCTAAAAATACAGATGTGGGCATGCCTAGTTCTACGTTACATGTTGGCAATTTTCTATCTAAAAAACTAAGTACATCATCAATGGGAACTTTCGTAAACAAGGACTCAACATCAAAACTTATCATTCTTCCCCGTTTTAAATCTAAGGACATAACTTTGTTAATAAAGTCACAGGAATTAGTGATGTGCGAGCCTGAAAATTTACCAACTAATGGGGATAATTTATCTGCAAGAAATTTAGATAACCTGTAACTAAAGGAACCCCTGTGTGAAATAATGGGACGGAGTGGTATATTAATCTTATGGGTTTTGGGTAGGCCGTAAATGTGGGGGAGTTTGGGGTTAATCTGTAGAAATCTTTTAGGATCAATCGCCGGGACATCTTTTAATAAGTTCCTGATGGTTTTGTTGAATTCGGCAGAAAGACGCTTTAGGGGGGACGATCTCACTTTGGTGTAGGTGAATTCATCACTAAGTAACGCTTCCATTTTTTGTTTATAATCACACTTGTCCAAAATAACCACAGTGTTACTTTTGTCCGCTTTAGTGACAAATATTGCTTCATTCTTCCTGAGCTTGTCTAAAGCTAACCGGAATCTTTTGGGAATAGAGTCCAATGAGTTGAAATGTTCCAGAAACTTGCTCAGAATCAAACCATTTAAACACGGAATATCCACCCTGGAATTAACTACGGAAGACACAAAATCTAAAACAATGTTTTTATCGGGTTTAAGCGCAAACGACAGCCCTAAATTAAGAACTTCCTTTTCGGATTTGGACAAGACATATGTCGATAAATTTAAAACGGAACCTTCCACCGCACACTTTGACCAAGCACTTTCATCACATAAATAGGATAGCTTTCTGTTAAGTCGTTGTTCAGTGCGTCTAGTCTCCACGTCGCATTTATAATCTGCAGTTTCAAACAGCGCCACAAGTAGTTCACACGACACATGCGATTTAAGGACGCGTAGACAATTTCTTAGTTTGAAATACGTATGGTCAATTTCTCTTTTAACACATGGAATACGTTCCTTCAAAATTTCCCTGGGCGTCGAAACTGTCGTGGAAATAAACTCTGTCTATTAGAGTGGGTTTTTATTCTCAGATGAGAAAGAGCTTGAAACGAAAAGAAAAATTTCAAGAAAGAATGTCAAAAGCTACCCAAACAACGGTTGCTACAGCAAATATTCAAGTGACCTCTTATTCAGATACTGATTCTGATGCAAGTGAAGATTTTCCCAACAAAACGTTCATATCTATACTATGAAGCCCAAATGAATATTGAAACTCCCCAGCCATCATCTTGAGGATACTGTTCCGAGTTAAGCTCTCAACACTCGCTTGAGAGGCCAATCGTCACAACATATCAGATAGAAGTGCTGCAGCAATAGCTTCAGCGGTCCTACAGGATGTCGGCATTATTTCTGAGACTAATAGAACAATGATCTACAGATCTACAGATCTACAGAAGCTAAGGCTAACAAAGACCCTAAAATCCACTCTAAGGTTAGCCCGAGAGAAAGAAGAGAATAGAGGGTTAAAAGAAAAGAATAGGGGTTAAGTAAGTAGCAAAACCTATCATTCGTGGGTTAACATTCATTCAGAAAAAGAGAGAGAAAGACTCACCATCATCATCCGCCTGCCACTGCCGACAAGTCGGAAAAATAGTCGAAGAAGAATAGGAAAGGCGTGAAAGATGAAAAGAAGTAAAATAAGACGCTTACAAACCATGCAACACAGTCTTAACTCAATACTGTCATACCATGCCAACTACAGACATGCAAGTAAAGAAGGATAAGAAAAGAAAGAAAAAAAGTATGAAGAGTATAACAAAATGTGGGTTAGTTTACGCTACGAGCTACATCTAAGTTCGTGTTAGTCTAATTTTTTTTTTTAATAATTTTTATTGCTGGCATATCACACGCTGGCATGTCACAAGCTGGCATTAATCGTCAACAGACTCATCCTCGACCACTACCCAAGAGCTCCTGTTGCTAATTATTTTATTATTTTAAACAACGTTAATGTTTTTAAAATGCCTATCTAAACGGTTTTTAAACTTATTAACGCTGGTAGAGTTCACGACAGGCGCAGGAAGATTATTGCGTAATCGTAAGACTTGTTGCGCAATGACGGAATTAATTTCGTGGCACGACGCTGAACCCTTTCTAACCTATCAATATCCTCACGCAAATACGGGCAGCAAAACTGAACGGCATATTCTAAATGAGGCCTGACTCGGGACTTGTAAAGGGGCAATATAATATTCTTTGATTTAAATTCGAAATTACGCGCTATGAAGCCAACATCCTATTAGCTTTTGCGCAAGACTCCAGGCACTGGTTCCTAATTTTTAAATCCTTAGATACGCGTACGCCTAAATCTACTTCCTCGTCAACGCTCGCTAACGGTCTATTGTCCATCGTGTACATGTAATTATTGTTACGAAAACCTATATGAAAACTTTACATTTGTCTACGTTAAATTGCATCTGCCACTTATCCGTCCACTCCATAATCCTATTTACATCATTTTGGAGCCTATTTCTATCGTCCACGTTAAGAACTTTACCGCCTATTTTAGTATCGTCCGCGAATTTGACACGGTACTGGTTAAGCCTACATCTATGTCGTTAATGTAAATTACGAATAGCAATGGGCCTAACACTGAACCCTGTGGGACACCGCTACCTACATCCAACCACCCCGATTCCCTACCATTAACAACGCCCTTCTGTTTCCTAGCACGAAGCCATTCCTCTAACCAGTTAGCTACCTGACCATGTATACCGTGCGCTTTAATCTTCGCAATTAATCTTCTATGCGGAACTGTATCGAACGCTTTTTAAAAGTCTAAATAAATAAGTCACCCGCTCTATGCCTATCGTATTCGCGCACTATTTCATTATAAAACTCTAACAAAGCTAGCTACTTCTATTTTTTTTAAATAGGCGTAACGTTAGCTAATTTGAAGTCTTCAGGAATAATCCCCATTTTCAGTGACTTATTAAGAATTTTTGTTAAGGGGCCTACGATAACGTCTTTCAAATCTTTCAAATGTCTAGGATAAAGCGCGTCAGAGTCTGGAGCGTTGGTCACTTTTAGCTTATCGATATAATGCGCAATCTCACCCTCGTAAACAGTTACTTCATTCAAAATAGCCTGGCGACTAAATGGATCGATATCGTCCACGTCGGGGACATTATTTACGTCTTCTACGGTAAAAACTGTCGCCAAAAAGTTGTTAAAAATACCTTCCATCGCCTGAGCGTCGGAAGCCAAAGCGCCGTCAGCAGCGTCCACTAGAGGGCTTATGTTATCTTTTATCGGCTAACGATTATTGACGTGTTCAAAAAACTTTTTCGGATTATGTTTTCTATCTGCAGCTATATATCTCTAAATTACGCTTAGCATTCGTAACAGATCTTTTAAACCTGACGTCTAAGCTCGATATATCTATTAAAGTTAGCTACCGTGCTATTGCGCTTATTAAATCTATACGCTCTGTTACGCTCGTTTATGAACTCACCTATTTCCTAGTCCACCACTTAGCCCTACCACGATTTCTAGCGCGCTTGAGCCTACGCGGAATAAACTCCCTTTCGATATTCAAAAAACTTTCTTTAAACGCCTCCAATGAAAATTTGCGTCATTACCCATTAATAAATTATCCCAGTCCACTACTCTCATCCTGTCCGCAAAACTATCAAATTATTAGCCCAACGAAAATCGGGGACTTCTATTACGTTACTAATTACTATCCTTACTGTTTTCTATCAATAGCTTAAACTTAATAATTTGGTAATCACTACATTCCAAACTCTCACCTACTTCTAAACCTTCGACTATATTTTTCGTCGTTCGTCATCACCACGTCTAAGATATTGTCACCCCGCGTTGGTTCGAACCATCTGCCGTAAAAAATATCTTCCATGAACTCAACAGTCTCAAACCCTCATCATTACCAGTAAATTCTTGTAATTAACATTAGGGCGGTTAAAGTCTCTGGCAACTATACTATCCCGATTATTAATAAAGTTACCAAGAAGTGAGTAAAATCTAGTATCGGTATCGAGGGGTTGAACGGGAGGTCTATAAACAATAACAAAATTAAAGCTAATACGACGCGCCCTAACTTCAATGCATATCGCATTAATTGCTGCCGGAAAATCTACCCTAACCTCGATAGCCCTAAGGGAATTACGAATGTACAACAAAACGCCGCACGAATGTACAACAAAACTAAGATAAGATAAGGCAAGATAAGGCGAGAAAGGGAGAAGAGAGAGCAAGCGCCAAGTTTTGGCAATACAAATGCCATCCGAGCACTGTACTTTGATGGCAGAAAGGACAAAACCAAGGCCAATTTGAAAAAAGGAAACCAGTACTCTGTTGAAAATATCACCGAAGAACATGTATCTCTCATCTTAGAACCAAGATCGGAATATCTTGCTTATATTATTGTTTCATCATGAACAGCACGTGCAATAGAAGCCGGCATCATAGTGTACCCACAAGAGAAAGATTTTCCAAGGGATTCTATTACAGCAATAGGATCCGATGGTACTAATCTCAATACCGGTTTCAAAGGTGGAGTGATTCGCTTGCTTGAACTGCGCTTAGGCCGTCCTCTACAGTAGATTATTTGCTTATTGCATAATAATGAGTTACCATTACGACATCTCTTACTACATATTTATGGTGTGACACATGGTCCAAACGCTTTTTCTAGTCCCATTGGTAAAGCACTGGCTAAATACGAACTTAACCCTATTTCACAGTTTGAGCCTATCGAAGTTCAAGAGACTTTGCCAATATTTGACAATATAAAAGCTTTGAACAAGGACCAAAAGTATCTCTTTGAGATGTGTTAAGCAGTATCCTCAGGAGAATGCCCAATAGATCTGGCACAACGTAATCCTGGACCTATGTCATATTCTAGATGGCTTACAAGCGCAAACCGAATTCTTAGATCATATGTGAATACAAGTAATCCTCCAGATAAACTATGCACTTTGGCAACTTACGTGATAAGAGTTTACGTATCGGTGTGGTTCAGCATCAAGACTTCTCCATCGTGCTATAATAGAACACGACACCTACTTCAATTGGTAAAATGCTCCCACTACATGCAGGTAAAGGAGAAACAGATTGTATATGATGCCATTGGCCGGAACAGTTACTATGCACATCCTAAAAATATATTGCTTGCTATGTTAACAGATGTACGAAGTCGCATTCGAGAACTTGCGCTGAAAAGAATCCTAGCAGCACGTTTACAGTAGAAAGAAGGGAACCTACCTACAGTCAGGCAGTTCAAGATTCCACCCATCAACTATGATGCCATCGACTATACTGATCTTATAGAGTGGCAGACAATTGAGATAACAGAACCTCCACTTACAAAAATATGGGATGATAGCGAGTTCCAGTCTTACATCAAGAACGTAGCAACACTCCCCTCCACGTTTGAGATGGGGAAAATGCCCTGTCATACGCAAGCTGGGGAGAGATGCATTAAGTTGGTAACTGAGGCATCATCATCTGTGTGGGTGAGTTACGGAGAGATGATTTCATTAGGACTAGGTTGGAATCCCAAAAACTGATGGGAGTATTAGACTCAAAGAAAGATTATAAGGTGTAAACTTAGTGAACAACGATCAGAGTGAAAACGTAACACGTGCGGAAAGTGCCTAGCATGGTTGGGTGGATGGGCGGGCACGGGCGGAACTCGATATGCAACCACTTCCTCGTGGTGAGTTCTGGGTGATAAGAAATTCAAATTACTTATCAGCTGAGAGTCGCATTTATATTTTTACAAATAAAGTAGACTGTTCTGTGGCGAGTAATATTTTTAGTCTTTTCCTCATCAGTAATAGTATGCAACTTTTACGGCAACGAGCCAATCAAAATTCCAAAATTTATTTTTAGATGAAAATAACCAAAACTATGGAATTTCTAATTTTTCACTCGCTTGACAGTGGAAAATATTTTCTGATGTCCGTAACATTTTTATAGAGTGTTTTCCTGATCAAAACACATCTTTTATGACAAGAAGCCAATCAAAAATCCCAAATTAATTTTTTTGACGAAAATAGCCAAAAATATGGAAATTGCTAATTTCCACTCGCTTGGGGCAGTGGAAGATACTGTCTGAGGTCAAAAAGATATTTACAGATTGTTTATCACATCAAATTGCAATTTGTACGACTACAGGCTTATAAATATTTCAAAATTAATTAATTCGATCTACTCTATTGTTGATTCTAATGCAGATCGAGTTTGTTGTCCCCATTTAGACCTACAGTTTAACGTGGAATCCGAATCAAGACCTACCAAGGAAGTCAGAAATTACAAAGTCCTCGCCGGGACTCCATTTAACGGTCACCCGATCAGCATCCTCCTACCTTAACCACTAGGCTACCCAAGATATCCATTTACCCACTAAGAAATTTTTTTTATGGAAGAATGAACAGCTGAGTGAATTGAGTGACTTCTTCTCTTGCCGGGAATCGGACCCGGATTCGTAGTCAACGATGCTAACCACTACACCACCATTCAGCTTAATGAAATTAAACATTTCGGTGAAGTTTTCTTTGAACTGGAAATGCGGAAACTTTTCTTACCAAAAGGTTCTTGACTAAAATGATGTTGCCGGATTATTATAATAAACTGCTAAAGTTTTTTTTTCAATTATATATAATATTTATTTTGTATAGTGAACATTATCAGGGTTACAAGTTCCAGTGATGAGCTGCCAAAATCTTAACAACCGGTTCCCTATATAAAAAGTTCTGATTTAAAGGATGTGCCACAGTATGTAGTTTTTGTACCTTTCTCCATAAGAAGTGGCAATGCATTGCGTCATTGGGAGTTGTACTCGTACTTAACACTAAAAAAATAAATTTAGAATAAATTTGAAAAGAAGAAAATATGAAGAATATTTAAGTATGTTAGTTATTACTAATTAGGTAGTAATTACAAATTATTCGGTTTTAAGATCATTTTTATAACAATGCCCTAATAATGTTCATTAATATCAAAGAAATAAATGAGTCAACTAGACGATAACAAAAATGTACTAAACATAGAAGGATATTCCTCTGGAGAGTTTCTTTCCCCTAATTACAGGATGTGCTCCTGGTAACATTCAACGTACCAAACTCTCATGATTATTTACTCATGGTGATGTTTCCTCCTTCTCCTCTTGCGATACTCGCGCTTGCTCATTCATGCACACACACTACTGTGTCTAGATCAACACCGAGCAAACTTTGCATGCTCGTTTGCGTGCACTTAAATCTAGGCAGGCGTTCTTACCTGTTGCTCTCCTATTAGCGAAAGAGGTAGAACCACGCAGAAACAAAGATAGTAACAGGAGTAGAAAAATCAATAGAGTGATAATAAATAAATGAGAGCGCAAAAAGGAGAAAGTATAGTTTGGGTCAGTGCGCTTAAAGCGATGTAATCATACGCTTCATGTTTCATTCTGGCTTGCTTCAATCTCTTTGCCTGAAAAGATTTTTTATTTTTATTTTTAAGATGAAAGCGTCGTCTTTTGCTTTTTTAAAATATGACAGGTTCTATTTTATTTTCAAAATCCAAAAATTAAGTTTTTATGAAGGTATGTTTTCCTTTTTATTTTTGTAGTTTAGCATAGTTAATACAGTAGGAATAAGGAGAAAAGATTTCAATGAATATTATATAATGATGAAAATATTTAAAAAAGTATAATGAAACAAAATATATAGTTACTATGCGGCAACTCTGTGATGAAATAACGAACTTTCCATTCAAATCTACACTTTCGGAATAAAGTTCGCTTAAAAACATAAAATTTCTTAAAAGCATAAAATTTAGTAATTAGTAATATTCTGTTTTTGTTTGGATATGTTACTCTTTTTGGTGACTACTAAATTTTCAAAAGCAAAAACCCAATCATTACTGATTAGTAATTTTTTATGGTTTTTAGAAATGTTATGTTTCTAGGCGAGTTTTTTTTCCGAAACAGTACAAGGGTACATCGCAAAATTGGCAGGCATTTTTATATGTACAGTCGAACCTCACAATGTGATCACCTTTGCACAGTGGCCACCCGACTAAATTAACCACTTTTCTGGACTCCTGACAGAAATCATACATTTGCACTGTAAGTTTTACTCACCATAGTGACTACCCGTATATTGATGGGAAGTAATCGGTTTTAATCAGCTAAAAATGTTTTTGTTCAGAATAATCTGTTAAATTGACCGTACAATTTCAGTAAAACGCAATGGTCTCACAACTTAATCCTATCATGATCCATATCTATAAATTATGGGATTTTTTCCAGTTACTGTAAATAAATAGTTAAAATGATTCCAATTTAGTACAGAAATGAAAATTAATAATCCTTTTAGAGCTGAAGTATACGTGACTCTCTTCGTTGTTAGCTCTTTTCGGATAATTGTTTGGTACGTTCTACTGTAATTTAAAACAATAATAAAAACAAAAGATTTACACGGTCGTGAGCTTGAATCCACAGGGAGCAGGAATGTATATTAACATATAATTTTTAGTTTGACTTTAAAATAAGACGAGGAGCTTAACTTATATTTAACAAAAGAGAACATTTTTTAAAATATAGCGAAATGTTGATTAATTAGAATACTAGATTAATAGAATGAGTAGTGAAAGTATTCCAGTAATAATAAAGGGTGATCCAGAGAAATGGGACCCAAAAGAAACCCCTGTAACTCTTAAAGTATAAGTCCTTTTATAAAATCATACGCATCATTCGAAAGAGGATAGTTACAAGTTTGTACAGGATTGTATAGGTTTTGACAATACAAAACAAGATAAGATACGAAACAAAATAAAAGTGTTAGTTAAAACTAACCCTTCAAGATGACTGCATGGACTGTGGAACAGCTGCGTTTCATAACTGAGCAATATTATGAGCATGGAAGAAGTGTAGTTTCAGCTCAAAGATCTTTCAAGACAAATTTTCAGATGTCAAAATCACCTTCTAAGAAAGTAATCCGTCGGTGTGTCAGAAATTTTTCCCTAACTGGCAGCATTGGAAAAAGAAAACCAACTGGAAGAGTGCGCACAGCAAGGATAGATGAGATCATTAACAGAACTCATGAAATTGTACAGGATAATCCTAACATAAGCATCAGACGTGCTTCTCAGCTGTTAGGAGTTGGATATGGAACAACACACCGTATATTCAAGCAAAATTTAATGCTCTTTCCATATAAAATTCAAACAGTGCAACAACTAAACGATGGAGATTTCGCACGAAGACGACAATTCTGTCAATGGATCCAACAGAAGGTAAATGACACCACCAATTTTCTAGCAACTTTGATTATGTCAGACGAAGCCCATTTTCACTTGAATGGAACTGTAAACAAACAAAATTGTCGTTTCTGGGCAACAGAAAATCCATTGAATATTAACGAAGTCCCGTTGCATAGTCAGCGTGTAACTGTTTGGTGTGTTCTTACTGCATCTCAGATCATAGGGCCGTACTTTTTCGAGGATTCCACCGGAAACACGGTCACTGTAAATGGTGATCGCTACGAAAAAATGTTGACCGATTTCTTTATTCCTAAATTAAGAGATCTTTGTCGAGAAAACCACTGGTTCCAACAAGACGGAGCTACCTGCCATACCACGAGGAACTGCATGGCAGTTTTGCGTCAAACGTTTCCAGGCGAGTTAATCTCAAGATTTGGAGACGTTGAATGGCCCGCAAGGTCTCCGGATTTTTCTCCCTTAGATTATTATCTCTGGGGATATTTAAAGAGTAGGGTCTACAGAAATAACCCAACGACCTTGCAATGAGATACAGGCCATACCACCGCACATTCTTGCAAAAGTGATGCAGAACTTACAAGCGAGAACACTGGAATGCTTGGCAACTAATGTAGCACATTTGAAAGGAGTCATTTTTAAAAAATAAATATTCATAATAAACTTGTAACCCTACTCTTTCGAATGATATATAGTTTTTATGAAAGGAATTAAATATTAAGAATATTTGGCTTTTTTTTATGGGTCCCATTTATCTGGATCACCCAGTATAAAAAGTGTTACAGTAAACCCATGAGACATAACAGCGAAGGTTAAAGTAAACATTTACACTTATGAAATTATGAATATTCAACAAACTTCGTTAGTGAATTGATAACACCAACAAACAACAAAAATTATTTATTCTTCTACAGTAAAAAAGGTATTATAATATGAAATTATAGTAAAATGTTCATAAAAGGATGAAATATAGCATCCATAAAAGAATGAATAGACGAATAAATCCATAAAAGAATGAATAGACGAATAAATTCATAAAAGAATGAATAGACGAATAAATTCATAAAAACATAAAACAAACATCATTTAATTAGCATAAACATTATACTCGTATACAAAACTGTATTGAAATTTATAGGAAATCCTAGGGAAATAGAAGAATATCTGAAGATCTTGGAGATTTTGTAAATTTTAAATGATTATGGAAGTTTGGTTTTAAAATGAAATAACAACTTTTAAATAAAAATTGCACATCTGTATGACAACATATACGAGACTGTATTCAATACCAAATATTGTATTTACATATACATATATACATAGGTGCATATACATTAGGGTTATGACATTTTTATAACCTCATGTTTCTGTATCAAAAATCGATGAACTTTTGCCACTGACAATGAAAATAACAGTTGTTTCGATATATTTTGAAAAAACTTCACCCCAAAATAAAAAATAAAAAATTAATAAAATAATAAATAGAAATTTGCATGTTTATTTCACAATTATTATACATAAACATATATTATATTATACAACATTATACCTATACAATACATATTAATTATGCAAATACAATATTATACATTTACTCTATTATTGTTTTAATTGTTTTACTTATTGCTTAAAATAAACCTGTGATTAAGGTTGTCTTTATTTTTACAGTTTACGTAAAGTTCTTGCATCACCTTAATGGCACGTTCCGCACATTGGTTGCTCCTTGGTATAGCTATTACAGATGGGTCTCTGTTTCAGTGATTTTCCAGAGTATTTAGTGCTTTTCGGTATTGTTGCAAGATACTGGACAATTTATGATAATCATCTTTCTTATACATCTGATTGCTGAACCAATAGTCTGCCCAGTCGTAGGAAATAAATCTGCAAATCTTATGCAGAGATTCTCTTCGTGTTGGTAGAAGTATATAGGTTAGGATTGCTAATATTGCTCTTGAATTCCATCTGGCGTTGCTGATGTTTGGTATTTTTCGAAAATGTACCTTTGGAAATCTGCCATTTTCTTCAAGAAACCGAAAAACACGTGTTAGATGAAACAGAAACTTCATGTCATCACGCCATCCTGAACTTTCACAAATCTCTTCCTCGCCATTTTCAAAATTTGCTTTAAGTTCGTCATATTTCTTCATGATGTCTGAAACAAAAGGGTAATCAATGTTTGGTGATGTTTTATTACCTCCAAGTTCGTCATCCATCACCACACGAAGTATTCGGTCCAGTACGTGATGCTGGCAGCCAATGAATTGTGGCTTATCAAGCCCCTTTTCTGCAAACAATCTTTGTAGTCTGACTATAACTCCATTCAATTTTCCTGTATTGACACTTGTTGTATCTGCTACCATCATTTTTATGCTGCTCCATAAGTTATGCTCATCCAGAAGAGCCCGTATTCCATCAGAGATAGTTTCAGCTTTGCCATTTGCCAAACACAACACACCTAACTTGACTTCTCTGTTTTCATTTTTCAGAACAACCACCTGATATTCCTTAGCATCAATATGTTTACCATCAAAATGCAATGACCAATCTTCTAGTTGCAGCGTTTCTTTCATTTCTTCTTTCAGTCGAACTGCTTCTCTGAACGTTGATTTGTAAATACCTGATTGAGATGGTGTTGGATATTGATTCTTTCATTTGACAGCTGTTTGCAGACTTTTGCAGCTTTGCTTGTTGATAATTTGAAGATATTACTAAATTGGTTGCAATTGCAGTTTTGCTATAATGTCTACGCATTGGCTTTCTTGCGGAAGATTCACAGTCATCTTCATGGTCACTAGGTTCTGTTTCACTCGTTATTGCATCACTATCTAACATATCGATGGACTCGATGGCAGAAGAATTGGACGCCACGCAAGTACTGGAGGTTTTCCTTATTCGTTTTGATGGATGGATAGTTTCTTTGCCTGCTAGTTTCTCAGTCACATATCCCACTTCACCTTTGTTCTCCTTTTGCAGATCGTAAAACTTTTTGTCCTCACTGCATAGCCATTGTCCATCTAATTTTGTGATATCAAATAGTTCATCCAGTATTGAATACTTGCCACGCCGTACACATTCATCATATGTCTTCAAGACTTTCTCGATCTTGCTTTGAACAACTTGATTAGACACATGTGGGAAATTAAATTTATCCCATAATTGAATGACTTCATTACAAATCACCTTTGCCCGGTCTTTTCTACTTTTTACATTGTTGCCTAGAAACAGGTATCTTCCAGCAATATGTATTTGGAGAGGCAAGCGGCTTCGTTCGAAAAGAGGTGACATTTCTGATGAGACGTTTCTTCTTTTGTGTGAGTTCTGAAACTGCACCAGATTCTTCGTCCAAGTTTCTTTGTCCTTTTCGCATTCAATAGCACTTCTCTTATGCGACATTGTAAGATAGATAACCTGAGATAAATAAATTCACTTGGAACAAGTACTTTCCGTTAATGATAAATTGTACGTGATATGTGTTCTGTTCACCAGCACTGTCTGAGGAGCGAATGCGCGAGACCCTCATCCGGCAACACTTATATAGAGGCCAGAGATGGCGTAGCTTAAGGCAGACACGTGTATTTCTGGAATATTCCGGAATATTCAAGAAAATACTAGGTAACCAATCTAGAATGGTGCAATGCAGCTGTCTCGAATATACTAATATACTATATTTGCTTTCGGGGTGACTTTTTTTTTTAATTCTGAAGAATTAGGCCCTTTTTTATTGCTTTCAAGCAAACGTTCATCGATTGATGATGCAGGAAACAATATTTATGACAAAAAATTAAAAAGTCATAACCCTAATATATAGAAATATGTTTCAAAAATTATAATGTATCGCTACAAATTACTTTAACCGTTTGGGGACCCCCTTTCCAGGGTGGGAACTGGGAGTGATGGATGTGTTACTAAATCGTACCCTGGTTCTACCTTAATGCGCATACCAAATTTGGTGCAGATTACCCTAGCCGTCTAGGGATGTATAAACGAACATAGAACAGACAGATAGACAGACAGACATCATCATCATCATCATCATTATCATCATCATCCCTACATATGTAAAGACGATAATATTTATTAATTACTGACGTCTAATACTGAACATCTGACCTATGTCCAAGCATGATTTCGCAGAAGATTAAAAGTAAATTTAAATTCCTTAAGAACAAAATAAACACAAAACAATTGTGTATGAAACCAATACATTTAAAAATATTAAATAATATAAAGTTTTCATTTAGAGGAAATATATAACGCACCAGATACACACAGAGAGAGAGAGAGAGAGTACAAAAGGGAATTAAGAGTTAATTGGGTGAGTCCATAAGTGACCGGAACATCCACCAACAAATGCGACTGTAAGAAGGAAAGAATAAAATATTTAAAAGTTAAAAAAAGAAACTTGGAATTCAATCAAGCTCAAAATTACTCGGAAGGGTTGGTGGATAGACAAAGGAGGTTACAAGATGCGGATAGGTTGTTTACACGCCATAGGCCACCACTCCAATCCCTGGCCGTGTGAAGTATTAAGTGAAACTAACAGTCCGCGAAACAGCGAAACGTCCTTCTTGAAGGCAACGCAAATTCGAGGCAAGGTAGACTGAATATTCCCGTGAGAGGAGAAACGCCACGCGTTCCATCCCACGGTCGCACCCGCGGTTCCCAATTCTCTCACCCAGCGTTCATGACGTCACTCGTAGCGTCTTGTTCCTCAACAAGTGTAATATTCTCATTAAGTTTCTCTTCATAGACCAAATTCCGTTTTCATCCAAGCGTAACTGTAAAGTGGCGTGTCTCGAAAATAAAGAACTCGATTAAATTACGCTAAAATTAACTTTGAGCGCGATGGTTATACGGTTTCCTCATTTGTCTACGACTCCTCCGAAATCTCTTTTCACGTATCCATATCATAAACTGCAGTTATTTCACGCAGACTTCAGGAAACGTAAAATAATCTTTATTCTTCATTCGATTTAAATGGTAAAGAAATGAAAGAATATTTCGGATTTTATATTTTAACATATTAATTCGTGTACCATATTTTATAATTTTTTTTTTCAAACCTCCGTAATCGGATTAGCTTACATCGAATTTTTAAATTAATTATTCATTTGGGATGAGCTTAATAAATATTAAACTGAAACCAAAATGTTGGCATTGCTAATAGTGAAAATTGGTAAAATGAAAACTTAGATTTTTAATTTGAAGTGCAGGATAATAATAATAATGATAATAATAATAATAATAATAATTAGGCATGCTACGCGCTACGGATACTACGCGCTACGGATGTAAAAAAATTGACATTCACGGATGCAGATGTGTATCCGGATGTCAAAAAGTTGACATCCACGGATATTCAGTTTTTATATCTGCGGATGCGGATTTTGCAACATCCCTAGTAATAATAATAATAATGATAACAATAATAATAATAATAATAATAATAATAATAGTAATAATAGTAATAATGTTTTAGAGACTACTTCTCCAAGTATCTTTGATACTTCATCAATTTTATTTAAAACAATCGTTGAGTAAAATAATATGATTGCTTTACTTATGATATTTGTAACGTTTCAACTCTACACTTCACCCATTTTCGAGGAACTAAAATATAAATTGTTAAATTAATAATTGCAGATGAAACCTTAAAATAAATATTTTTTATATTAAAATAATAAATATAGTTAAAAATTATTGTTAGATAAAAATCTAACTTTGTTTTTAGAAAAACTAGTCCGCAAAAATTTCCTTTTATGTCCGATTTTAATTAAAAATATTTAAAAATCGTGACATTTAATTGAATTTGATATTGATTGGTTTAGGTTTTTTAACATTAAAATTTCTTTGGTTTATACTAAATTTTTAGTTCAAACTTCTTCATTTTAGCATTTTTCATGAAATTGCTAATTTGATGAAATACGATTTAGAATACGATTTAATTTTATTTCTCCTTTTTTTTTTTTCATGCTTCAGAATATTGTAGTTCTGTAATAAAATATTATATTTCCATCATTGATGTTGTTTTCATTTCTTTATTTTTAGTTTTATCAAAAAAAAATCATTGATAATTTTTTTAATAATAATGTGAGGGAGTCCATTATTAACTTGGGTTTTGCGTCATTCTTTTAATTTCTTTATCAAATAAATCCCAGTTTGAAGATATTTTATACGCTCTGTTTAATGAAGTTTTGATTAGTGACATTTTGTAGTTTTGTGGAATATACGATCCGTAATTAGTGTACAATCATTTGTTTGTTGGTTTAATATACAGGGTGTCCATAAAGTCACGCATCATAGGAACATAAGTAATGTCTATTTATTTATGTCTCCATCAGGCCAAATATGTTAAGGAACATTCAAAGAAACCTGCTTTTTCGTTTGCAAACACATTTTCAGATTGGTGGGAATCATTTCGAACAAATAAATAAAACACAATAAATAAATAAACAAAATAAATGTATTTTCCTATGATCCGTGACTTTATGGACACCCTGTATATGTTACAGTCAAAAGCCAAAATCAAAAAATACTAGTAAAATACTAGTAAAAATATTAGTAAAAAGCCGAAATGACTGGTTTGTTTTATAACACACAACATACGAGTATATATACACGTAACATAATGACCTAAACCTAACCTAACAGTTACTGATTTCGGCTTTTGACTGTAACATATACTGTACATTCATTAGAATTGAACCATTTTCATTGATTTTTAAGTTGACATCAAAGAAATGTATCTCGTTTCTTTTTGATATTTCATCTGTAATTTTAAATTTTCTTATATTTTATAATTTTCGAAAAAAAAATCAAATTCACTTTCCTTTTTAAAAACTGTAAAAGTATCGTAACATTGAGCGGAATTGTTTACAACATATTTGTTTTTGTGCAGCTTCATTGAAGCTTTTACCATCCGGATTATAATCAACTTTCGTAAAGAATTTGGTAAGAAGAGAAAAAGTGAAAATAATTTAATTGTTTACCAGAAATTCTAAATAAAATTTTCTTTTAAAATTGTAGCCTCCATAGCATTACATTCTAAATAAGCTGCAAACATGGATGTCAATCACACTCGTATAGAGAAAAATTAGGTGTTGGAAATAATTTTAAATAATTTGTTAATTTAGGAACGCATAAATTTCGAGGGCCACTCAATATATTTTGCCCCACCTTTTTTTTTCTTTCCGAGTTTCCTTGTAAGTTCCAGAAATTTTGTACACAAGTAGTTACATACCTTTTTTGCAAGTTTTATTTTTACACATAGTCTCCATCCTTTTGTACGGCTTCCCTCCACCTCGAAACAAGGGCCTTTATTCCTTGCTGGTAAAAGTCCGCTGGGTTCCGCTGGAGCCACCTCTTAACCTCCTCAACAACCTCATCGTCACTCTGAAACTTTCTTCCACGAATAGTATCCTTCATTGGCCCAAACAAATGAAAGTCTGAAGGTGCCAGATCCGGGCTGTATGGAGGGTGGGGTAACACAGTCAAGCGTATTTTTGTGATGGGCCCTCTTGTTTGCAAACTGTTGTGTGGTCTTGCGTTATCGGGCAAAAAAAGGACGTCTTCCAGTTTTCTCTCCGATCGAACTCGCTTTATACGTCTCTGGAGTCTCTGTAGGGTAGCAATATATGCCTCTGAGTTGATTGTTTGTCCTTTCTTCATAATGTGCACCAGAATCACCCCTTTCATGTCCCAGAAGATGGTGGCCAAAACCTTTCCTGCAGAGGGAGCCATTTTTAAATTTTTCCTGCGTCTGGAGTCTGCCTGATGCTACTCCATGGATTGGCGTTTTGTTTCAGGTTCAAAGTGGTGTATCCAAGTCTCATGGCCAGTCACAATTCGTGAAAGGAAGTCATCCCCTTCTGTCTCGTATCGAACGAACGACGCGGAAGCATTTTCTTTTCTTTGGGCTTTGTGATCTTCAGTCAGTTCGCGAGGAACAAACCGTGAACACACTTTTGAGTATCCTTGTTGCTGAGTTATCGTATTCACACTTCCTTCACTAATTCCTAGCTCCAGTGATAGCTCCTTGTATGTGACGCGCCGATTTGATCGAATGATGCTGTTAGCACGTTGCACAATGTGAGATGTGACAACCGATGCCGGGCGACCGCTGCGTGGCTCATCATCGAGGTTGGCTCTCCCTCTCTCCGATGTTCTCACACGTTTAGACCAGCGTCCAACTGTGCTTCGATCAACAACAGCATCTTCGTAAACGTTTTGTAGACGTTTGTGAATATTTCCAACTGTTTCCTTCTCTGCGATTAAGAACTCGATAACAGTTCTCTGTTTACGACGCACATCACTGTCAGACGCCATTTTCGAAACTGCGTTAACCATCGGTTTTATACAAGGGCGTTTAAAAGCGGTTTTATACAAGGAGGGGAGGTTCAAAGTGGAAAAATACGGTTATGTGAAGCGCAGAAAGTTCAAACTTACGGCCCAAAAGGCATTTCAGCCCCATGGCCTATTATTTAGCTAAGAAAAAAGAGGGGGGGCAAAATATATTGAGTGCCCCTAGTATATTTATAATAAGTACTTGTGCAATACATTAAACGGATGCAGATAACGTTTTGAATTTTATTCTTGAGACTAGTTACATTAAATTTGATGTATACTGCTACTGTCTGTTTCATCTTCTCATTACTGATTGGATCTCTCATCGCTTCTCAGTTATAGTAGTGTTTGTGTGTGTGTGGAGGGTGAAATTCAATGTAATGTCATTTCATATTATTTCCATTCGCATCCTTGAAACATAGCTTTAAGCAGTTAATAAGAACTTTTAACTCTATGTTTTGAACAGAAAGAACTTTGGACTGAAGTTTCAGTATACCAATTCTGCAAATTCAACATTTACATCATGATTAAAGTGCCAATATCAGTCATTCCCAAGCCTAGGCCTCTCTCACCAACTTACGTAAATAGTTCCTACTTTCCTTAGGCTTCTGCAATTTGAACCCAAAGGCCTCTACGAGTTACCTCAGCTGATTTGGCGTATCTTTGAAATAAATGCGTTTAAGCAAACCAACAAAAATTTAAAGATTTTTGTGGTTTTGTATATAAAAATTTGTAAACAAAAATTTATAAAAAAAAAATTCGACATATTTTTCATGACTGACTATCAAGTACAATGGCTTCCCGAGACACTCTTCTCTTCACAAAACAAAAATAAAAAAATAATAATAATGATAATAAAAGAAAACAATGATAATAAGCAGTTTCCCCATTTCCTCTATTTGCACAGTTCAGAAGAGAGGGAATGTTAAGTTAAAATTTATATTTGCTGTATTAGTAAAAATATAGTACAAACATGCTTTAGCCTTCTGAATAAATAAAAATTTGTTTGCGTGTTTGCATTTATTACTTGTCATAAATAATTCATAAACTGTATAGTCACATTTTGTATATGAACTTATGCAAGTGTTGAACATGTTATCTTTAGCATTATTCTAAATTTAAAGACCTTTTTTAAATTGAGAAATATTTCAATATCAAAATGAGTCTATCTGGTCAACACTGAAAATAGCAACAATAATCTCCATTTACAAATATCTTACTCTCTGTGATGCACTACTGTAATAGAGTATCATTATTACCGTGTATATTGTTCTTGAAGCGTAATTTTTTACGGAATTCATGTTATTAATTTTAAAAGCGTATGTATACGCCAGTTGCAGTTTCACATAAATGGAAAGTAATGTCTTGTATTCTGTACAGTTCTCTGCCTAAACTGCTTTTCCTTCATATTTTTTATCATAGAATAACTCTTTTGCTGCGTCATTTGGATATTTCCAAACAGTTTTTTCGGATATATCCGAATTACGCAGCGAAAGAGCTAAAGAACAAACATCAGAACACAGAAAGTGGATGCTAAAATTGACAAAGAATCTACTTATGATAACAACATTTCGCTAAAATCAGGTAAGTTTTTTCTCACTTATAGTAACCACTTTATTATTATTATTATTATTATTATTATTATTATTATTATTATTGTTGTTGACTGCGTGCGTGCGTGTGTGCTGTAATAACAATAATAAAAATAATAATAATAATAATAATAATAATAATAATAATAACAATAAAGGATTTACAGTACATTTAATTTCCAATATTCTGAATAGTTTTTTATTTTCAGTACTGAGTTTCTTAATAATAATTCTAGATAAGAATTTGCAGTATGCTAAGAGTACTGTCTTCATTTTTTCTTCTGCTGACGCGTTTCGTTCATATACTTTGAACATCTTCAGAGCTTTATACATAATTTTAAAGTAAAATGGGTTATATATATATTTTTTCTGATTGTAAATTTGATACAATTTCAAATTAATTTAAGAATATTCGAAAGTTCATTAAATTTTATATTAATTTTCGTTTTTTTTCATTTTAATGTAAAAGGCTTCGGCAATTTTTAGTTTTTGTACGTTATGTGATGAGTATAGGATTTGAAAGTTTTGTGAGATATCTTTTAAATTTAATATTTTATGATCTATTCTGTAATGTTCGTTAATTTTACTTGGACGATATTTATGTTGGTATGCTCTCTCTTTAATGTGGTTTGTGGTGTAACCAGTGTAAGTCGACGTACAGTCAACTACAGGACATGTAAATTGGTACACCACATGATGTTGCTTATCAGGGTTTTTGTTGCGTGTCGAAAAATGGCTTGATAACTTTTTGTTTTTATAGTATATGTTAACATTGATAGTTTTTTCTTTATCCATTGGTTTTATGTGCTTCTTTAATATAGTGTTTAGATATTTTTCTTCATGTTTTAGTCTTGTTGGGTTTCTTGTTTCGAAGTAAAATTTTATACCTGTATTTTTATTTTTATTTTCATCATCTTCCTTATTTTTGTTATATAAATTTGTTAGAGTTCGGTTTATGATATTATCGATTAAAAATAGCGGAAAATCACTATTTATTATATTTTGCTTTATTCTCTCAATTTCTTGATTAAATAGTTGCCAACTTGAGCATATACTGAAAGCTCTGTGCACGAGTGTTTTAATTATTGATAGTTTATATTTTTCTGGTGAGTATAAATTACAATTTAAATAGTTCCTTTGTCTGTTGGTTTAACATATACACCAGTCGTTAAACATCCATTTTGACCAATGAATATATTAATGTCGAGAAAAGAGTGTATTATTCAAGGAAGGTTCAAATTTGAATTTTAATTTACTTAGTTCATGAAGTCTTCGAATAAATAAAGGAATGTGGTTATTGTTTTTAAATAGTATCAAGGTATCGTCGACATATCTCATATACAGTTTTGGGTTGTAGAAATTGTTTTGTTTCATTATTTTATTTTCTAAGTTTGACATATAAAAGTCTGCGAAGGTAGGTCGTAATGGTGTGCCCATAGCAACACCATCTATCTGTATGTAGGTTTCATCACAGAATCTAAACGGAGTTTTTGTACAACACAAAATAAGTGGGGCAGGGACAATTCGACGTGGCCGACTCGATGCGACCTAACTCGATGTGGCCGACTCGATGTCAGGACAACTCGATGTCAAGCCAAGTCGATGCCAGGCCAAGTCGATTTCATTTTCTTTATATATTTAATGTGGGTTAACTGAATGCCCGGTTAGGGCAACTGTACGCCCTTGACGATTGGTTAGGTTAAGTTGTGATATTTTCGTTAAAACTAACGAAAATATCCCTTAGGGATATCACATCGAGTTGTCCTGACATCGAGTCGGCCACATCGAGTTGGGTCGCATCGAGTCGGCCACATCGAATCGTACCCAACCCAAATAAGTAATTGTTTCATATCTTCTTTTTTTAAGGTTGGTGCAATTAAATTTTGATTATTGTAAACATTGTCCAAAATTATTTCTATGGTTTCCATGACTGGTACATTTGTAAAAAGTGATTCCACGTCAAGAGAAACAAGTTGTTCAGCGTTGGCTATTTTTAAGTTAGATAATTTTGCTAGTGTTTCGGTTGTAGAATTTACAATAAAATTTTTGTTAAGATACGGTCTTATTATCTTATTTAAAAACTGAGCGATATCATGTGTGACAGTTCCGCTCATTGAGATGACAGGGCGTAATGGTGGATTAGCAGAGTTTTTATGAATCTTAGGTAGTCCATAAAGATGACCATCATTATAACTTCCTGATCGTTTTAGTAATTTGGAGATGTTTACGTCATTTATTGAATTAGCAATTTTATTTATTTCATTTTTTTGTTTTAAGTGTTGTGTTAATATTACATTTCGAAAATTTATTATTATTGCTGACAATATCTCTTAATTTATTATTATATTCATTCTTGTTCAATATAACAGCTATTACCTTTATCGGATTTTTTTATTATGATTTCATCATTGTTTCTAAGAGATGATATCGCGTCATATTCATTTTTTGTTAATTTTCCATGATTATTATTTTCAATAAATGAGATTGAAAAGGTCTTTAATTTCGTTTTAAGTTCATCATCATTAATCACACTTATTTTACCATTATGTTCATTGTATTTAATTTTTTCATAAAGTCTTTCGGTTTCATTGAGTTTAAACACTTAAAAAAATTACACAAACTTTATGGAGGAACAATTATGCAGAAAAAAAAGAATCGATAGTGACTAATTTATCAAATTATGAACCTAATGAGCACGAATCTAGTATACTTGATAAAGGATTAAATTTTGGCCTTAGGAAACCATCTAAAAAGATAGAAAACAAATTGAAACCGAAAGACTTTATGAAAAAATTAAGTACAATGAACATAATGGTAAAATAAATGTGATTAATGATGATGAACTTAAAACGAAATTAAAAACCTTTTCAATCTCATTTATTGAAAACAATAATCATGGAAAATTAACAAAAAATGAATATGACGCGATATCATCTCTTAGAAACAATGATGAAATCATAATAAAAAAATCCGATAAAGGTAATAGTACTGTTATATTGAACAAGAATGAATATAATAATAAATTAAGAGATATTGTCAGCAATAATAATAAATCTTCGAAATGTAATATTAACACAACACTTAAAACAAAAAATGAAATAAATAAAATTGCTAATTCAATAAATGACGTAAACATCTCCAAATTACTAAAACGATCAGGAAGTTATAATGATGGTCATCTTTATGGACTACCTAAGATTCATAAAAACTCTGCTAATCCACCACACTAGCAAAATTATCTAACTTAAAAATAGCCAACGCTGAACAACTTGTTTCTCTTGATGTGGAATCACTTTTTACAAATGTACCAGTCATGGAAACCATAGAAATAATTTTGGACAATGTTTACAATAATCAAAATTTAATTGCACCAACCTTAAAAAAAGAAGATATGAAACAATTACTTATTTTGTGTTGTACAAAAACTCCGTTTAGATTCTGTGATGAAACCTACATACAGATAGATGGTGTTGCTATGGGCACACCATTAGGACCTACCTTCGCAGACTTTTATGTCAAACTTAGAAAATAAAATAATGAAAGAAAACAATTTCTACAACCCAAAACTGTATATGAGATATGTCGACGATACCTTGATACTATTTAAAAACAATAACCACATTCCCTTATTTATTCGAAGACTTCATGAACTAAGTAAATTAAAATTCACATTTGAACCTTCCTTGAATAATACACTCTCTTTTCTCGACATTAATATATTCACTGGTCAAAATGGATGTTTAACGACTGGTGTACACGTTAAACCAACAGACAAAGGAACGTATTTAAATTATAATTCATACTCACCAGAAAAATATAAACTATCAATAATTAAAACACTCGTGCACAGAGCTTTCAATATATGCTCAAGTTGGCAACTATTTAATCAAGAAATTGAGAGAATAAAGCAAAATCTAATAAAGTGATTTTCCGCTATTTTTAATCGATAATATCATAAACCGAACTCTAACAAATTTATATAACAAAAATAAGGAAGATGATGAAAATAAAAATAAAAATACAGGTATAAAATTTTACTTCGAAACAAGAAACCCAACAAGACTAGAACATGAAGAAAAATATCTAAACAATATATTAAAGAAGCACATAAAACCAATGGATAAAGAAAAAACTACCAATGTTAACATATACTATAAAAACAAAAAGTTAAGCCATTTTTCGACACGCAAAAAAAACCCTGATAAGCAACATCATGTGGTGTACCAATTTACATGTCCTGTAGTTGACTGTCCGTCGACTTACATTGGTTACACCACAAACCACATTAAAGAGAGAGCATACCAACATAAATATCGTCCAAGTAAAATTAACGAACATTACAGAATAGATCATAAAATATTAAATTTAAAAGATATCTCACAAAAGTTTCAAATCTTATACTCATCACATAACGTACAAAAACTAAAAATTGCCGAAGCCTTTTACATTAAAATGAAAAAACCGAAAATTAATATAAAATTTAATGAACTTTCGAATATTCTTAAATTAATTTGAAATTGTATCAAATTTACAATCAGAAAAAATATATATATAAAACCCATTTTACTTTAAAATTATGTATAAAGCTCTGAAGATGTTCAAAGTATATGAACGAAACGCGTGCAGAAGAAAAAATGAAGACAGTATTCTTAGCATACTGCAAATTCTTATCTAGAATTATTATTAAGAAACTCAGTACTGAAAATAAAAAACAATTCAGAATATTGGAAATTAAACGTAAATCCTTTATAAAGACATAGGCTGATATCGACTTTCTAAAATAATAATAATAGTAATAATAGTAATAATAATAAAAGTAAAAATAATTTCAATAAAGATTACGATGAAAGAAAGTTTACCGTTGGCATATAAAATATTACATGAAATTCGATTTATTCAAGGAAAAGGTAACGACAAATCTCCGAATACAAAAGCAGGAAAATAGTTGAACAAAGAAATCATCAGATGATATTTTTTTTAATAAAAGGTGATATCAATATACAGAGAGTTCAAAAAGAAAAGCAACCTAGTGCAGAATGCATATATCATTGTAACAACCTTTTTCTTTCTGTTTCGGTTTACGTTTCTTCTAGAACACCCTGTATAATGTGTTACTGGCGTAAATGTAACGTAATTTAATTATGTTTGTTTTGCAAGACAGCCAATACGTAAACAGATATTTAGTACTTAACTGAACCAAGTATATAATTATCTTCACATATAAAATGTTTTGTATCGTCGCGAAACTTCATTGTAGATGTAATTAGTGTTAGAAATATGACGTTTAGTAAATGTCATAAAAGTTTATAAAATATCAATAAAAAGTTTATGATATTTACTAAACGTCCTATTTCCTGATGGGTTAGAGAACAAACTTTCATTGATGCAAGATTTAGTGCCGAATAACATATGGAAACTTATAAGCTTTGTTACGCTGTCCTCAGTCTGAGCATACCCGCTGTATTATCCTCGGAGAATAATAGCTCAAGTGTACAGTTCTGGGTAAATGTTCGCCTAGGTATATAACATTTGTAAAAAGCATAAACAATTACTAATTAGTAATGACCGGATTTTGTTTTTTAAACTTTATTAGTCAAAAAAGAGCAAAACACCCAAAGAAGAATAGAATGTTACTAATTAGTTACTAATTGTTGTTTTTATTGACTGCGTGCGTGCGTGCTGTAATAATAATAATTATAATATTGTAATAAAAGTAAGATATTATAATAATACTATACTATACTAATACTAAAAGATTGGTACTACTACTAATACTAAAATATTGGTATATTGTATAGGCATTTTATAAGTAGTGTTTTTCACTTTCTTTTTACGTAAAAAAACTTTTCAGATAAAGAATTCTATTTAGACATACCGTAGTGTATACACTACAAATAAATTACAAACATTTAAATAATGTAAAATCTTCCGAAGAACGCGTAAATACAACTAAACAACGACAGTTCTAATCACATCCTTAAACCTGTTAAAGCTCCATCCATTCAACCATAGCTATAATCGCATCCCTGCAGCCCTATTCAACCAAATAGAAATATAGAAATATAAGCAAGCTTGAAATACCGCTAATATGACCTTCCATTTCCACGCTGTTGAAGATGAAAAATACAAGCAATACAAAAGACATTTAATCTGGCGTTCAATTGTTCCCTTTCGATGTCGCAATGAATATGTAACGTTACAACAGAGGGAAATCCTACCTTAAAAGTTACCCAGGAGGCGAAATCAGTATTCAGTGCCCACTAAGAATTCTCCAATGCTGAATATTAAATTTTCTATGCAAATTTTCATTTATGTCTGAACGGTTGTAAGTGTTTGAGTTTCAAGATATTATTTGGAAAGTAATTTTAAATGTAATTGAAATATTTATTTTTTATCATTTTATATATATATATATATATATAATATATATATATATTGGTCAATAAACTATGAATTACATTTCTGAACAGCAGCTCCTTGAAATATGCACATACACATATTTTGAATGACGAGAGAGAGAGAGAGAGAGAGAGAGAGAGAGAGAGAGAGAGAGAGAGAGAGAGAGAGAGAGAGAACTTCTAAAGGTAGAGAAGATAATACAACACATACCACACCCTTTGAAGATAACTTCTCAGTATGAATAAATTTAGCTTGGCGAGATTATATTGAAGTGTCTATTATTATTATTATTATTATTATTATTATTATTATCATTATTTATTATAGCAAAACAAAACGTATAATATATATATATAACTTATATACACACACACACACACACACATATATATATATATATTTTTTTTTTTTAACAGTAAACTAATAAATAAGTTGTGTGGAATTCATATAAGAATTAGTTCAAATCCCACAGAAACGATATAAACCAATCATGTTTATTGACTGGCATACTTGCGAGTGGTGTTTGTTTGTTTGTTTTATTATTAAGGAGTGTGGGTTAATGTGTGTGCATAATCGTCATGGATATGTTCTTTATTCAAACTTCACGACTTCAGGCTCAGTGGTGTGAAGTAGTTATGCGACTTTAAGTCATTCACTTGCAACAGGATACATTGCAAAAACTGTCGAAACAGACAGTAGTAGTTCTATACTACCCGGGGAGTAGCATAGAAGAATCTACTGCGAGTAACAAATCCGTTGCTGCCTCCTAACCAGAACCCCCGTCGAGTTCGAACCAACCAAGGCCATAGACGGGGGGTTAACAAAACTGGCGACCTTGCCAGGATAACAAACTGGGGACTCTACATCAGGATTTTTCCAGTCTTGCAGACCCTGGAAATAGAACAACTGGCGACCTCTGCATCCAGAATTCTTCCAGTCTTCCAGACCCTGGAACTAGAACCAACTTCCAGTTGACCGGCGTGTCACGACTTCCAGTTCGTCACATCCATCTTTGAACCTGTGTGTCACGACTCCAAGTTCTCCACGCCTAGTTTTCATCCAAGAACAAGTGACCAGAAAGACACGTCTTCAGAACACGTCTCCAAGGACTTAGCCATAGGAATCTTGTTAAGTACAGATCTCATTTTTTAAATTAATCTCTAAACATTTGAGTATCAGTATTATTAACAATTAATAATTAGTATCAAGCCAGAATTGACCAAAAAAAAATGAACATTCCATACACCAGTGATACATTTCTTTTTATTGAAACAGTTATTTCCATTATTATAGTTAGTATAGTATAATTTTATTTTATGTACCAAACATAATATTACAGTACCTTCGCGTACATTCGAGTGAAATGTTTACATTTTTTATTTTTGTTTACAATTTTTTCAAATTATTGAATCGAATTGACTTGCAATTATTGTGCAATTATTGTGCATTATTATAATGCACAAATTTGGCATTATTTTTGTATTTCTTGGATAGAGAAAGATAGTTTATAGTTTATAGAGACACTTGATAGCAGTTCAAGTCAGTCGGTTGCATCCAGAGGGACATCACCCCAGAGATTAATAGACTTCACTTGATAGCAGTTCAAGTGCAGTCAATCTCAGTTTTCAGTCAGTTTCCAGTCAGTCGGTTGCATCTAGAGGGACAACCGCCCCAGAGAATAATAGACTTCACTTGATAGCAGTTCAAGTTCGAGTCAGTTTCAGTTGCAAGTCAGTTTCAGATGCAAGTCAGTTTCAAGTCAGTTTCAGTTCCAAGTCAGTTTCAAGTTAGTTTCAAGTTAATCATTTTCAAGTCAGTCAGTTTCAAGTCAGTCAGTTTGAAGTTAGTCAGATTCAAGTTCAGTCAGATTCAAGTCTCAGTCAGTTTCAAGTCTCAGTCAGTTTCAGTGCAGTCAATTTAATTCAACCTGAATTTAGGAGAATTTAATTCAACCTGAAATTAAGATAATTTAAGAGAATTTAATTCAACCTGAATTGACAGGTTTGTGTCTTTAATTCAACCTTCTGTGTCTTTTTTTACATGCAGTGTTTGGGTACCTATATAAATATATAGGTGAAATTATATAATTTATTGTTTGTAACCAAAACAGTTTTTACAAATGCTTGTAACTAATCGATCATGTCCAATGACTTCTTTTTAAATTACTATGGGGAAGAACATGCCGTCCCTCCGTTTTGTTTGAACTCCTTTAATTTTTGTTCTGAGCAGTGTGACAAGCAATCTTTTTCTAAAGAGCAAAGTGCTCACGAAAAGACGTATACCATCTGTTAAGGTATCAAACGAAATTATAGCCAATTTTGACACACTATACCAGAACGCCATTTTTTCCCTTCTAATAATTCTGTTACACCATTCTAATATCACTGCCCCGTCAAATCGTCAAATGAAAATTCAATTATCGTATTGATACTTCTAGTTAATATTAATGGTTATATACTGTTCATAGATGGCTATGAATGTTACTAGTCGAATTCAATTCTGTGTCGAAATTCAATTTTAATACCGCAGATTTACTTTCATTAATTGTAAGTTCTTCTAAGTGCGTTTTTGTATTACCTTAATATACGTGCAACTAATTTAATTACGTAAAATCTATAATCCTAATTGAAATTTATTACTTTTGACACATACTCAAATTCTTTTTTCTTCCGTACCTCAAGTCACTTATACACGTAAATACACGCTTTACCACAGGTCTATACATCATCCATTACATAATTCGATTTTTACCTACACTAGTCAATAAAATTAGTTTATTAACTGTACGACCATGGTAACATTGGGTATTCCTAAACTTTAAAATTTAAATTTTTCCCTTTTAACTACTGTTCACTATGCATGTATTTTTCTTCTACAGGAAAATAAATTTTTGGTAAAAAAAAATTCTTTAACAATATCATTGGTTGTCTAAATTAATTAGTTGTCTGAAATTAGATTTGATTACTGTACATTGTACTTACCCACCCCAACTCACATGTTGTATATAAATTTGTAATTATAAAAACCATTAGTCATCATCTAGTTTGAATTAGTTAAGATGTTATATTCTTGTATTGTATTAACTGTATTGTATTAATATCATTCTAGAGGGCAGAGCCCTGTAAAAATGAACAATGAGTAATTTCTATGTTCATATATTTTTTATATTCATATAATCCTTATGTTTACCTAATCCGTACATTTAGATAATCTTTATAGAAATCCTTATATTCGTTATATTCATACAGTACTTATATTTATATAATCTTTATATTCAAATATTCATTTTTACATAAGAACCAAAATCGCCTAACGCGAATTTGGATAAAATTTTGATTTGCTTTCTATTTTTGGCAAATAATTGGTGAATTGTTTCTTTTTTTAATATTCCTTAATATTTACTGTATACTCGTATAAGTATATATATTTAATTAATAGTTTCACTCACTCTTTGTACAATGGCTATAAACCTTTCATTACTGTATCTCTCTAATTCGTTCTTCTAATTTCTCCCAATAATGACTTGTACTGTACGTACGAATTAAATAACTATAGCCTATTGATTATGAATTGACGTATGACATAATTTGAATAACTATGACGTCATAAAGTACCTTAATTCCCTTCACATTTTCCATACCTTGAATACTGATCATATCTTTAGTATTCAAAGTATGGTAAATTCTTTAACATAATATTATTATTCGACCATATTCATCCATACGTCCATATCTTATCTTGACCGTTATCTTTTATTAATGTATTAATTATTCATGCATCGGACCTACCTATTGTCTACCTATTGTCTACTTATGCACTCGTACATGTCCGTTGATAGTCATGATTACGTACATGATCATGATTACGTACATGTAAATAAGTCCACATGTATTCTTTTTAATTCTTTTCTTTTAAATTATTTAATTTCTCGCAATAGACTCATAAATGCGTATGCAAGTTCTCGGATTCCGCTGACAACGGCAAAAGCGAGAGCTTCTGAGGTGAACACCCTCTCTCTTGCTTGCTTCTAATCCGAAAACATCATTATGTGTTATATATATATATATATATATATATATATATATATATATATATACAGGATATGCCATGTACTTTGTGTTATACTCCTAACATCCTAATTGTCTATAAATATGAAATACTGTAAAACTATAGTTAACTGTTTAATTGTAATTAAATGTAATAATTTAATATAATGTAATTAATGTACTTTAATGAAACTGTAATTAACGATAATAAGCGAATGTGAATTAATTGGTAATTATAATCATAGTTGTAATAAACCAAAATTACAATGTACTCAGTGATGTACTTGGGATTGTACTCAATGTACTACTCCGACATTATGTCGCCATTTAGGAATATATACTCGGCGATATTATTATTTTTTTGTTATTTATTTTTTCGTTTTATTTTTAAATCTTTCAGAATTCTGATGTGTTTAAATTATGCTTAACGTCCAAGAAGTGTTTAGATCTCCAGTTAAAGGGGGGGGGGAACTTAACCCTCAAATACACTCCCCCAAAATTTAGAGATTTAATTCTTGTATTGTAAATTCAATCACTCCTGTCTTAGCAGCCCTTCAGTGAGGAGGTCAGAGCCCTCCTCGAGGAGGCCGAGGGCCTCCTCACTTTTAAATTCCGGCCTGAGCCATTGTCGAAAGAGGTCGAACCTCTCCCCCTGTAAATTACAGTAAGAAAAAGTCTTTATCTTCTCCTTCTAGCCGTGCTCTCTTCAGAGAACTTAGTCTTAAATAGAAAAAAATAATTTCCCGATACGTTATAAGAAGAATCGGGGAACCTTCAAAGAATTTAGTAAGCCTCCCAGAATCCTCCGAACCACTATAGAAGAACTCGAAGAGTAGTGTACAAGAATTTACTGCGAGTAACAAATCCGTTGCTGCCTCCTAACCAGAACCCCCGTCGATTTCGAACCAACCAAGGCCATAGACGGAGGGGTTAACATATTATATATATATCAGACTCCTCCTCTAAATGATATATACATATATACACAGAGTATATATATATATACACCGTATATATATATATATATATATATATGATGAATAAAACCACGAAGGAAAGGAAACACAAAATGGTGCTCAAGCGCTTTCGTCTAATGACATCCTCAGGAACACTGAAGTACATAAAAAGGTTAAGCCTATATATAGGTTACAGAAAGAAAAAAAGAAAAAATAAATAACATACATACACACACATATATATATATATATATATATATATATATATATACATACATATCTATATATACAAATACATACATACATACATACATACATATATATACAATAAACAGAGAAGTAAAAATAAAAATTAAAAATTAAAACCTTAAAGGATTACCAGTGAGGCGTACAGATTTGTAAGGAAAAATATCGATTTTTAGCACAAGATCAAATGGATTATAAAATACAAATTTATACTGGAACTCTGCCCGGGTTTTAACACACTGCTGCCTATGGTCAGGTTTCGATATATATAAAAAAATAAAATGAAATTAAAAGTTAATAAAGTAGAAGACAAGTTTACCAAAGATTTAATGTTTTACCCTTCTTATCTAAATCTGTTTTAAAGGAATTCAAAATAACAGGATCGAGTTGAAAAAGACCTTTGCTTATGTTGAAGTTATTTGAAAGTTGGATAATGGCAGACTCAAGAATATTTCTATTAACAATGTTGCTTGAATGGAATAAAACTGAAGCATTATTCCAATCAATACAGTGGGCTAACTCTGACAAATTGACAAAAAGGGCACTGGACAACTGTCCTGTTCTAACGGAATATTGATGCTGTTTATACGTGTGTGCAAATCCTTTCCCGTCTGACCTATGTAAAAGGAATCACATTGTTTACAACCAATTTTATAGATAATGCCTGAATTATTGGCATCCCTTGGTTGCGGTACGTCGACGATATTTTGTGTATCTGGCCCATGAATCGTGACCTGGATAGCTTCCTCCTTCAGTTAAATGATCAAGTCCCCTCCATTAAGTTTACTTTAGAAGTTGAGCAAGACAATTCAATCCCATTTTTGGATGTGCGTGTACATAGGGAAAGCCCAGGTTTTAAGTTTAGTATCTATCGGAAAACGACAAACAATTTGTCCTACGTACACTTTTACTCGGGACATGATACCCCCACTAAGAAGGCCATATTTTCATCAATGTTTCTCCGCGCCCTTAGGATCGCCAGTCCGGAATACATCGATGCCGAATTGGAAAAAATCAACGGTATTGGAAGTGATTTGTGTTATCCATCTGCGTTTATGGAATCTTGTCTCAACAAGGCAAAACGAACTTTCTATCGTGTCAATATTAACACTCGTACTTTGTCAAAAAATATTTTAGTACTTCCATTTTTCCCGGGCTTTTTAGGCATTGCTAATGTACTTAAACTTTTGGATATTAATGTAGTATTTTCATATAACAATATTGTGAAAAATATCATAGTAAAAAATAGCCCTACCAATAATTCAGGCATTATCTATAAAATTGGTTGTAAACAATGTGATTCCTTTTACATAGGTCAGACGGGAAAGGATTTGCACACACGTATAAAACAGCATCAATATTCCGTTAGAACAGGACAGTTGTCCAGTGCCCTTTTTGTCCATTTGTCAGAGTTAGCCCACTGTATTGATTGGAATAATGCTTCAGTTTTATTCCATTCAAGCAACATTGTTAATAGAAATATTCTTGAGTCTGCCATTATCCAACTTTCAAATAACTTCAACATAAGCAAAGGTCTTTTTCAACTCGATCCTGTTATTTTGAATTCCTTTAAAACAGATTTAGATAAGAAGGGTAAAACATTAAATCTTTGGTAAACTTGTCTTCTACTTTATTAACTTTTAATTTGCATTTTATTTTTTATATATATCGAAACCTGACCCTAGGCAGTAGTGTGTTAAAACCCGGGCAGAGTTCCAGTATAAATTTGTATTTTTATAATCCATTTGATCTTGTGCTAAAAATCTATATTTTTCATTACAAATCTGTACGCCTCACTGGTAATCCTTTAAGGTTTTAATTTTTAATTTTTATTTTTACTTCTCTGTTTATTGTATATATATGTGTATGTATGTATGTATGTATTTGTATATATAGATATGTATATATATATATATATATATATATATATATATATATATATATATATGTGTGTGTGTGTATGTATGTTATTTATTTTTTCTTTTTTTCTTTCTGTAACCTATATATAGGCTTAACCTTTTTATGTACTTCAGTGTTCTTGAGGATGTCATTAGACGAAAGCGCTTGAGCACCATTTTGTGTTTCCTTTCCTTCGTGGTTTTATTCATCATAAATATTTTTTCACGTGTTACTTTCGTGAAATAATTTTCATATATATATATATATATATATATGAAAATTATTTCACGAAAGTAACACGTGAAAAATATTTATGATGAATAAAACCACGAAGGAAGGGAAACACAAAACGGTGCTCAAGCGCTTTCGTCTAATGACATCCTCAGGAACACTGAAATACATAAAAGGTTACGGCCGCCTATATATAGGTTACAGAAAGAGAAAAAAAAATATAAATAAATAACATACATACACACAACACATATATACATATATATATACATACATATCTACACACATACACACATATATATATATATATATGCAAGAAACGGAGAAGTAAAAATAAAACTTAAAAATTAAGGATTAGAGGATTAACAAAGAGGCATGTATGTTATTTATTTATATTTTTTTTCTCTTTCTGTAACCTATATATAGGCCGTAACCTTTTATGTATTTCAGTGTTCCTGAGGATGTCATTAGACGAAAGCGCTTGAGCACCGTTTTGTGTTTCCTTTCCTTCGTGGTTTTATTCATCATATATATATATATATATATATATATATATATATATATATATATATATATATATATATATCCTGTTATAAAAATGAGGTAATATCAGTCATGGCACCAATGCTTACTGACGAAATACTTGATGCTGTAGGAATTGAGAATGTGTCTATTGTGGTTAGATTTGTAGTTTACGGTAAAACAACTCAGTATATCTTAAATTTATTTCAACTTTAAATCTTAACGCATATTATATTTCTGATGGATTGCTTTAAGTTCTCTCTAAATCGGACTTTAACGTTGATCATTTAACAGCGGTGTTATGATGACGCAAAAGAAATGTCAGGCAATACAGCTGCATGGGGTTCAAAAGATTGCTCAAGACAGACTGGATAAAACGGTGCCTTAAATTCACTGCTACAGTCATCAGTTATATTTAGTGACGGTCTGACAAATATAGTATTTGTTTAGCAGTTTTTGATCTCTGCAGCGCATTATAAAATTTCACTCGAAGGCACAGAGTGAGCACAATTTACATATGCTCGCGCCTAAAAATGCTTTTGGAACAGAGGTGGACTGCACTTACGGTAAATACGTCTTGTATGTTTACAGATAATTTTCATGACATTGTGTGATTTAAAATACTTTGCGAAACCTGACGGAAATGTTACTCTGCCAATGGACCTTTTGTTAAAA
This sequence comes from Bathynomus jamesi, assembly GCA_023014485.1. Taxonomy (NCBI): domain Eukaryota; kingdom Metazoa; phylum Arthropoda; class Malacostraca; order Isopoda; family Cirolanidae; genus Bathynomus; species Bathynomus jamesi. The sequence continues at coordinate 137,034 of JAJOZX010004072.1, forward strand.
GCTACTGAATTTTCATATAAGTGTGGTAACGTCAGCTTCGTTTGTTTGTCCATACTCAAGAAGGACGTTCTATCTATGTTTATATATATATATATATATATATATATATTATATATATATATATATATATATATATATATTTCAACCTGGAAATGCTATATTTAAAGATAAAGCTATGCATCTGGCTAAACGAACTGTTTCAGAGAGAAGTGACATTTCTCTCCGTGTAAAGGAAAAGGAAAGAAAATATTTGTTTCAGCAATAATGCAACTGAGGCAAGTGAGTACAGTGTTCGTCAGCAGATGTTCTTAAGAACTGTGCTTCTGTGCTGACACCCTGCTTAGGCAAACTTTTTCGTCTTTGTCTCTCATCTGGTACTTTTCCTTCCTGCTGGAAGTTCGCTTTCATTGAGCCTGTCCCAAAGAAGGGTGACCACTCTCAACCCTCCATCTATCGTCCAATTGCTTTGATTTCTTGCCTTTCCAAAGTTTTTTAATCTATCCTCAATAGGAAGATTCTTCAACACCTTTCTTCTCACACTCTTCTTTCAGATAGTCAGTATGGATTCCGCAAGGGACATTCTACTGGCGATCTTCTTGCATATTTCTCTGACTCTTGTCTCATCATGGTGGAACCTGTATTCAGCCACAGGGAGTGTGCTGTTGCCGACACGGCGGTTTGCTAGAAATGACGCACTGTGATTGGTTTCTTGGATTCTGAGGCAAGACAGGCAATAACGTGTCTGGTACAAGGGGGCAAGATACTGTCTTTACTCTCTAGTTGTGCCATATCAAGCAAACACTGGACATCTCGTGCTCATCACGTGTTTAATCAACCTTTGTGCTTTTAATGCAATAACTTGTCACTGATCGACATGGACAAGAAGAAAAAGTGCAGGCAATATTCACATAAATACTTGACATTTGGAATAATTCTATCTATAAATGTAACGTTACCATTGTGCCTAATCTGTGAACAAACATTCTCGAATGAAGCTATAAAACCTTCAAGGCTGATTGAACACCTGAAAAAGAAGCACACTGATAAAGTGAACAAGGATATAGCATACTTTCGAGATTTGAAGGCAAAATTTGAAAAGCAAAGTACTATTAGTGAACTATTTAAAAAAACATTCTAGTGAAAATGATAAAGGATTTCTTGCGTCTTATAAGATGTCGCTATTAATTGCTAAATGTGGACAAGCACATACAATTGGAGAGACCCTGATTCTACCTGTTATAAGAGAGGCTGTCAACACTATGTTGGGTTCTGGTTCAAGTGATATAACATCATCAATTCCACTGAGCAACAATTCAGTGTCATGAAGAATTGATGAGATAGCAAGTGACATTGAAAGTAAGCTGTATAACGATTTGCATTCTACTCAGTTTGCATTACAGCTTGACGAGTCAACTCTTTTTGATAATGAAACCCTAATGCTCGCTTACGTGCGGTTTGTAAACATCGACCAAGTAGTCACGGAAGAGTTATTACTTGCCAAGCCACTGAAAACAGACAACAAGGGCTCGTCAATCTTTCAAGTGATTGAATGTTTTTCTGAAAAAATATTCGTCTGCAAAACATTATTGCATGTGCAACAGACCATGCACCAGCTATGATTGGCCGTCAGCGCGGTTTCATAGCACATTTAAAAAATGTTGCACCCGAAGTCTTTGCCATTCATTGTGTTGTTCATCGCCAACATTTAGTTGCTAAACATCTCAGTGATAGACTGCATAAGTCTCTACATGTTGCTATCAATGCTATTAATAAAATTAAGGTTCAACCTTTGAATGACCGCTTGTTTCGGCAGCTTTGCCAAAACAATGAAGAAGATTTTGAGCGTCTACTCCTCCATACAGAAGTTAGGTGGCTATCAAAGGGTATTGTTTGAGGCGTTTCTACGAACTCTACGACACTCCTTGAATTTCTTCGCTCAATTGACCAAAAACTATGCCATGAAGTAGAGACAAGGCGAACTGATGTGGCATACCTCTCAGGTATCTTTGACGAATTAAATGAGGTCAGCACTAAATTTTCAATCTGAAGCAATCTCTCATAAATTTTTAAACTTAATTAATTCTTTCTATCTTAGTCATACTATTACGAAGCCCATTCGAGTCTGCAACTATATTAATCGAATAACAGAATCTACGATTGCTAATATATTTGTAAATAGCAATGCCCTCATAAATTGGAATTATAACCACAAACATCAGTGATAATTTTCCTACTTACGCTATATTCAATAACTTTGTTCAGGTTGCGGACAAAACAACTACTTATTATAGAATATTCTCAGAGGTTAACAAAAGAAAATTTATTGCGGCTGTAGAAAATACTCGATTTGACTCTGACGAACCTATAAATGACCCAGATCATATGTTTCAGTTCTTCTATGATACCTTATTCCATATTTTTAATATTTTCTCTCCTTTAAGGAGAAAAAGAGTTTCGCCCAAAAGTGTCGGAAATCCATGGATCACTCCAGGAATTATCACTTCAATAAAGAACAGAGATAAATTATTCAAATTGCAATTACAAAGAAAAATTCCTAAAGTACAATATACTCGATACAGAAAAAATTAACTAAAATAACCAAAATTGAAAAATATAACTATTATAACAATCAATTTTCCAAACATAAGGGAGACATGAAAAACACTTAGCCAACCATAACCAGTCTTCTCGGGAAAACAAATTAAGAAAAACTCAATAGAGAAATTAAATGTTGATAATAAACATATTACTGATGATACTGCTATTGCAGACTCTTTAAATATACATTTTACTTCAATAGCGGATAAGCTTCGCTCACAATTACTAAATAATGATCACTCACCTCTAGAATATATGCCATCCAGCCCACTAAATTCATTTTCTTTTGTTCCTGCTACCTCTACTGAGGTCCGGAATATTATTGGTAAATTAAAAAATACAAAAAGCAACATTTATAACATTCCTGTACCTATATTAAAACTTGTTAAAGATAAGATATCTGTAACTTTGGCTAAAATTATCAATCAAAATTATCAATGCTAAAAACTTTGTATAACACCCCTTTTTAAAGGGGTGATCCTACACTAGCAACAAATTACAGGCAGGTGTGTTCATTATCTGTATTCAGCAAAGTTTTTGAAAAAACTGTAAAAAGTAGAATGCAGTGATATTTAGAATCCTACAACTTATTATCTCCAAATGAATATGGCTTCCGTAATAATAAAACAACGGAAATGGCTTTTTTAAATCTTATGGAAAATGCAAATATAGCTAAAGAGAACGAAGACATAATGATATCAATAATTAGGGATTTCAGTAAGGCGCTTGATGTACTAGACCATAATATTCTACTTATTAAATTATATTGTTACCGCTCTAGAGGAGCAATCAGTAATTGGTTTAAGTTATTTGTCCAATAGATATCATTTTGTATCAGTAAATAAGATTTGCTCAACTAAAGCGCTTGGTTAATATTTGTCTTTTCACCCGCTGACGTGCGGTTAAAACAGTACAATATATTGCATTGCCATTCAAAACTGACGAAGAAAATATATCTTATGTTGTGCAAATTTGTTCAAATGTACTTTTTTGTAATAAAATATATTTCCTGTTTTGGCTATAATGTACTTTTTTCATAAAATATTTTTCCTGATTGGGCTATTTTTTTGCTACTCTGCGACTTAATTAGTTTGTTGGGTTTTGTTCTGGCTATTTTTTTTCCAACTGGATTCAGTTTAGTGGTGTTTGTGATAGAATTATGACGTGCCATTCGTGTGATTTTGACTTTGAGAACTTGATTCGTCATGTGCCCTAGATGAAGACAAAGGATTGGATGTTTTTAGCAATTACGGCGGGTAATTATTCATTTTTACACCCAGTCTGTTTTTATGATGATAAACTTTTCTGGTCAATTTTGGTGTTTTGCACGAATCTGTCATCCGTTTCCTGTGCAAATGCGTAGTTTTCGAGATATCGTCATCTTGAAAACTACGCATTTGCACAGAAAACGGATGGCCGTTTCGTACAAAAACCTCAAAATTAACCAGAAAAGTTTGCTCTCATCATTTTCATTTAAACTAACGAAAATATCACGACTTAACCTAACCAATAATCAAGGGTGTATAGTTGACCTAACTGGGCATTCAGTTAACCTAATCAGGCCTTCAGTTGACCTAACCGGGCAGTCAATTAGCCTAACCTGGCATTCAGTTAACCTAACAGGTTAATATTGGTTATTTCACCTAAATATCTTCTGATCTTTTCGTATTAGGCACTCACCGTCACATTTCGGGCAAGTTAAGGATGAGAGAATAACGCCGTAATTGATAAAAACATCCAATGCTTTGTCTTCATCTAGGGCACATGACGAATCAAGTTCTCAAAGTCAAAATCACACGAATGGCACGTCATAATTCCATCACAAACACCACTAAACTGAATCCAATTTGAAAAAGAAAAATAGCCAGAACCAAACCCAACCAACTAATTAAGTCGCAGAGTAGCGAAAAAATAGCCCAATCAGGAAAAATATTTTATGAAAAAAGTACATTGTAGCCAAAACAGGAAATATATTTTATTAAAAAAAAGTACATTTCAACAAATTTGCACAACATAAGATATATATTTTTTTAGTCAGTTTTGAATGGCAATTCAATATATTTTACTGTTTTAACCGCGCGTGAGCGGGTCAAAAGACGAATATTAACCTTACGGCGTTGTTCTCTCATCCCTAACTTGCCCGGAATGTGACAGCGAGTGCCTAATACGAAAAGATCAGAAGATATTTAGGTGAAATAACTAATATTAACCTGTTAGGTTAATTGAATGCGTAGTTTGCGAGATGACGATATCTCGAAAACTACGCATTCGTACAGGAAACGGATGGCAGATTCGTACAAAACACTTCAAAATTGACCAGAAAAGTTTGTTCTCATCATAAAAACAGACAGGGTGTAAAAACGAATAATTACCAAGCGCTTGTCAAACATGGTGTGCCACAGGGTTCAGTTCTGGGTTCACTGTTATTTTTATTATATACTATATAAATTACCTTCCACGTTCATCTGATATACTGAACTTCATAATGTTTACAGATGATACAACTGTCTCTTTCTTGCAAAGATGTTAATTCAGCTAAGTTCATTCGTCAGCCAGACTCCGTACTCATGCGGCAGCCAGACTCCGTACTGAGCGGACACATTTCCTGAGCTCTCTGATATTGCTTCTACTTTTGGATATTGCCAATAACTTTAGTTTTGGAAAGTTCTGAATTTTATATACCTGCGTTTATATTCACATTGTTATAGTTAAGTAATTGAATATTAGTGGTTTTTAGCGATTTAGAAGTTTTTATAGCGTGCCGGCTTAATTTAACTTAAACTTTAACGGTTATGAACTAATTTAACTGGCGCAATGCCGTCGCAGAAAGCGTCGTGTGATAGGTGTGGGGTAAATTGGTGGTATACGGATTTTAAGGATTATAACGGCGGTCCTATGGCGATTACTGAGATCTGTTTGTTTCTTTTGCGATTTAAGGGAGGAAATAGTTGACATAAAACGTAGTGTACGTGAGGTAACGGAAAGACTTGCAACACTTGATGAGGGCAGCGGTAGGGCTACAGTTCAAGAAAGCCGAACTAATACTAACGTTGAAGACGTTAGTAATTTGAAGGGTGAGGTGCGTAATCTAGTTTCTAATTTAGGTAGCTTATCGGGAAGGTTGGATAGAGTTGAGGAAGGGGTTAAGGTTGGTCCGAGATTAGTAGATGGGGAGGGATTTAGAGAAGTTAAGGGTGGAGTTAGGCCACGTACGTTAGGTGATAGGAATCCCCCACCTATTTAGGTTTCGAACCCTTTCGCCCATTTGGATAGGGACGTGAACGAGGGGGGAAACTATTTTAATTGGGGACTCTTTAGTACGCCATATGGACACAGAGTTCGTTGAAGGGCATCCAACCAAGAGGAGGAGGATCTGTCTCCCAGGAGCCAGGGTTGACAGGGTTAGAGACAAAGTGGATAGGATTGATGTTGCCTCCCGTCACTCGATGTTGGTGACGATGGTAGGGGGCAACGACTCGTATAAGCCCGATACGAGAGTGCCTGACCTTTTGGAGAGATATAAGGGGTTAATTAGGTCCCTGAAGGCGAGGTCAGATAGGTCTTTAGTTCTAGGTATTACCCCTAGGCACGGTTTGGGTCTTAGGATTACGTCATAAACGATATTTTTTAATACTAAATTAGAGATTTGTGCTGAAGAAAATGTACCCTTCGTAAAGCTGTGGTCAGAATTCAGTGATCCTAGCCTTTTTATAAAAGATGGGTGCATTTTAATGAAATAGGTAATGCTAGGCTAAGTAGGTTAATTGACGAAAACATTCGAAAGCTGTATAGGTCGAAGCTTTCTTTAAACGTTGTGGGTCAGGGAAACGCGGGCCCGACGTGAAAAATAGTTTAAAACGCCGACCCGTGGTAAAAAATAACTTAAACGTCTTTTATTGTAACGCGCGTAGTATTAGAAATAAATTAAACGAATTTAAGGCGGTAATTTATTCTGGCAACTACGATATAGTTGCTATCACTGAAACGTGGTTAAATACCGTGACTCTGGACTTGTTGGGGGAACTTGATATAGCGGGTTTTAAACTCTTTACTAATGATAGGTTACATAGGATTGGTGGCGGTTTTGCTGTACATTCGTAATTCCCTTAGTGCTATCAAGTTAAGATAGATTTTCCGGCAGCAATTAATGCGATATGCGTTGAAGTTAGGGCGCGTAGTATTAGTTTTAATTTTGTTGTTGTTTATAGACCTCCGGTTCAACCCCTCGATACCGATACTAGATTTTACTCACTTCTTGGCAACTTTATTGATAATCGGAATAGTATAATTGTCGGAGACTTTAACTGCCCTAATGTTAATTATGAGACTTTTACTGGTAATGAGGAGGGTTTGAGACTGGTTCATGGAAGATAATTTTTTACGACAGATGGTTACCGAACCAACAACGAAAATAAGTCGAAGGTTTAGAAGTAGGCGAGAGTTTTGGATATAATGATCATCAAATTATTAGGTTTAAGCTACTGATAGAAAACACAAGATAGTAACGTAATAGAAGTCCCTGATTTTCGTAGGGCCAATTTTGATAGTTTTCGGATAGGTTGAGAGTAGTGGACTGGGATAACTTATTTATGGGTAATGACACAAATTTTCTTCGGGAGGCGTTTAAAGATAGTTTCTTGAATATCGAAAGGGAGTTTATTCCGGGTAGGCCCAAGTGGTGGACTAGGGAAATAGGCGAGTTCATAAACGAGCGTAACAGAGCGTATAGACTTAATAAGCGCAATGGCACGGTAGCTAACGTTAATAGATATATCGAGCTTCGACGTGAGGTTAAAAGTTCAGTTAGGAATGCTAAGCGTAATTTAGAGATACTTATAGCTGCGGATAGTAAACATAACCCAAAAAAGATTTTCGATTACGTGAATAATCGTAAGCCGATAAAAGATAATATAGGCCCTCTCGTGGACGCTAATGGCGCTTTGGCTTCCGACGCTCAGGTGATGGCGTGTATTTTTAATAACTTTTTTGCGACAGTTTTTACCGTAAAAGACGTCAATAATGTCCCCGATGTGGACGATATCGTTCATTTAGCAGCGTGACTATTTTGGATTAAATAACTGTTTACGAGGGCAAGATTGCGCATTATATCGATAGACTAAAAGGTAGCAAGGCTCCAGGCCCTGACGCGTTTTATCCTAGACATCTGAAAGATTTTAAAGTCGTTATCGTAGGCCCCTTAACGAAGATTTTTAATCAGTCACTGGAAACGGGGATTATTCCTGAAGACTTCAAATTAGCTAACGTCACCCCGATTTTTAAAAAAGGCGACCGCACAATAGCTAGCAATTATAGGCCCATTAGCTTAACGTCAATTGTCGGTAAACTTTTGGAATCCGTAGTTAGAGATCGTATCATCGATCACTTAGAAAGTCGCGATTTGATTAACAGTAGTCAGCAGGGGTTTCGACGCCATAGATCTTGTTTAACTAATTTGTTAGAATTTTATAACGAAAAAGTGTGCGAATACGATAGGCGTAGAGCGGCTTACGTTATTTATTTAGATTTTAAAAAAGCGTTCGATACAGTTCCGCATAGAAGATTAATTGCGAAGGTTAAAGCGCACGGTATACGCAGCCAGGTAGCTAACTGGTTAAAGGAATGGCTTCGTGCTAGAAGACGGAGGGTCGTTGTTGATGGTAGTGAATCGGGGTGGTTGGATGTAGGTCACGGTGTCGCACAGAGTTCAGTGTTTAGCCCATTGCTATTCGTAATTTACATAAACGACAAAGATATAGGATTGACTAGTAACGTGTCAAAATTCGCGGACGATACTAAAATAGGCGGTTAAGTTGTTAACGAGGACGATAGAAATAGGCTCAAGACGATGTAAATAGGATTATGGAGTGGACGAATAAGTGGCAGATGCAATTTAAAGTAGACAAATGTAAAGTTTTGCATATAGGTTCTCGTAACAATTACACGTACACGATGGATGAGAGAGAGTTAGCGAGCGTTGATGAGGAAGTAGATTTAGGCGTACGCGTATCTAAGGATTTAAAGGTTAGGAACCAGTGCCTGGAGTCTTGCGCGAAGCTAATAAGATGTTAGGCTTCATAGCTCGTAATTTCGAATTTAAATCGAAGAATATTATATTGCCCCTTTACACATCCCTAATCAGGCCTCATTTAGAATATGCCGTTCAGTTTTGGTGCCCGTATTTGCATGAGGATATTGATAGGTTAGAAAAGGTTCAGCTTCGTGCCACGAAACTAATTCCGTCTTTGCGCAACAAGCCTTATGAAGAGAGGATTAAAGAGTTAGATTTGCATTCACTCGAAACTAGGAGATTAGGGGGGGGAGCTTATTGAAGTTTTCAAAATCGTTAATAAAATCGATAACGTAAATTTTGACAAACTGTTCACTTTCGATAACAGCAATAATCGTAATAATGGATTTAAGTTGCGTGGCAGACATTTCATTACTAATATCGTTAAAAACCTCTTTACGTTTAAAGTAATTGATAAATAGAATAATCTTCCCACGTCCGTCGTGAACTCTACCAGCGTTAATATGTTTAAGAACCATTTAGATAAGCATTTTAAAAATATTAACGTTGTTTAAAATATAAAACAATTGTCAACAGGAGCTCTTGGGGTGGTGGGGATGAGTCTGTTGATGATTAATGCCAGCTTGTGACATGCCAACGTATGATGCCAGCAATAAAATTATTATTTAAAAAAAAATTAGACTAACACGAACGTAGTTGTAGCTCGTAGCGTAAACTAACCCACTTTTTGTTATACTTTTCCTACTTTTTTTTTTCTTATCCTCTCCTTACTTGCATATCTGTAGTTTGGTGGCATTCAGCCGGTTCGCACCGGTTTGTGCGAACCGGTTCCTAAAATTTCTCGAGTTCGATTTGGAGGCGATTTGGAAATATTTAAAAGAAAATTAAATAAAGAATTTCAATAAAAACATTTTTTAGTTTTAATTTCTGACACGGAAGGGAGAGGAGAAGGGGGGAAGGGTTCGCATGGTATGACAGTGAGTTAAGACTGTGTTTGCATGAATTGTAAGCGTTCTTATTTTACTTCTTTTCGTCTTTCACCTTCCTATTCTCTTCGACTATTTTTCCGACTTGTCGGCAGTGGCCGGCGGATGATGATGATGGGAGTCTTTCTTTCTCTTTTTCTGAATGAATTTTAACCCACGAATGATAGGTTTTGCAACTTATTTAAACCCTTATTCTCCTCTTTTAACCCCTTTTTTTCTTTTTCTCGGACTAACCTTAGAGTGGATTTTAGGGTCTTTGTTAGCCCTTCCTTCTTTAGATCTGTAGCTTCTGCAGAATATATTTAATTCAGAATTCATCAGTGTAATGAAATGGTTGACCACCAATAAACTGTTCCTAAATACCAGTAAAACAAATTTCATGATTTTTACTAATAAAAGAAATGTATATCTTGATGAACTTAATGTTAATGAAATCGCTATAAAGGAGTGTACTGTAACAAATTTCTTGGTGTAATGCTAGATAAGAATTTGCAGCGGAGTGATCATGTAAATTACATCGCGAAAAAGATTTCAAGGAGCGTTGCTGTAATGTTTAAACTTAGAAATGTAGTCCTTAAACAGGTTTTATTGACTCTTTATCATACTCTTGTTCTTCCTTATATAACGTACTGCACCCTTGTTTGGGGAAACTCCGCTAACAACACATTAAATGGTATCTTTGTCATCCAAAAACGAGCAATAAAGTTATTATCTGATGCTGATTTCTTTGATCACTCTAGTCCATTATTTAAAGAGCTAAACCTACTAAAGCTCAATGATGTAACCAGACTGGCACATTTTATTTTTATTTACAAGTGTAAGAACAAAATCAGTAATTTATGATGGTTAAATAGATATTTTGTAACTCATCAAGAAATCCACTCGTATCAGACCAGAAATAGATCAAAGCTTGTTATACCTCAATTTAGATTGTCTTCATCTCAAAAACTACCCATTTTCATTGGATTAAAACTATGGAATGACTTAAATGCTGATATAAAAAATATTTTGAATGTAAATTTGTTTAAAACCAAGTTGAAATCCCAATTAATAATGGCATACTAACAAATATCGAGGATTAATGTCCATTAATATTGTTTACTAATTATTAATTTCTCGTGTGTAATCTAGTATCAAAAACATTTCTTGGGATTGTTCAGTTCTTATCTCTCATGTGTTGTATTGGTTTCTTTGTATGGTATTGGTATAATGCCTTCAAAGGTGACCTTGCATTTGTCATGTCAATAGTGATAATTTAAGATTAATTACATGCTTTAACTCTTAATAATACTTTACTTATTTATTTATTTATTATTAATTAATAACAACTAGCTGTTTATTTTTAATAAGGGCCAGGTAAAGCCTAAAGCTTAAGGGTCATATTAAATAAAAGAAATAGTCGAGCTTCATAATTATTCACTTCATTGTAAATTGTAAAACGAATGTATTTATTTTATTATTAATAAAGGTTATTAAATTCAATTCAATTCATTTCAACTCAAGGAAACAAAATGAATCTCATCAAAGCAAAAGGAATTATCATGTCCTTCATCACTACGCTAACTTTATTGAAAAATGACCTTGCCCGCCACACCCTCAACCAGTTTCCAAGTCTACAGTTAGTGATAGAAGTTGAAAACAATTTGTTGGATACTGATGTAAACTTACTGCTCTCATCTTGAAGCCCTCAAGAAAGATAGATGACAAGATTTAAAGACCTCAGTGAACTCAGAGTACCTGACTAGGTTATTAATTTGTTTTTGGCGAATGTGCAAGATATTCAGCAGAACCTGCGTGAAGAATTAACCGACTTGCAGCAGGACTATGAAGCCCAGGCTCGGTTCAAGCAATGTGGCTACGAAGCATTCTGGGTCAAAGAACAAATTTCGTACCCTCATCTCTGGCAAGAAGTAAAAGTGTTAGTTGTAACATTTCCTCCCTCCTATTTAGTTGAGAAAGGTTTCAGTGCTATAGTACGATTACAAAATAAGCAAAGAAATAGACTTCAAATTAGTGAGCGAAGTGACTTAAGACTCCATCTGTCAAAAATTGAACCAAATATTAGTAAATTGGCACAGTTCCATGAAGCCCAAGGTAACCATTAACGCACAGTATGTGAGTTAATATATATATATATATATATATATATTATATAATATATTTATATATATATATATATATACATATATACATATATATATATATATATACAATATATTGCATAACATAAAAATAATTGTCAAGCAATCTTTTCTGTTTATCTAAAAAGCCTTTGATTTTCTGTCTTTTAAAATATTGCATAACTTACCACTCTTTTCTGTTTATCCGAAATGCCTTTAATTTTTCATACACAGCATATATATATATATATATATATATATATATATATATATATATATATGTTTTGCTTAACAAACATAGCTGTCATGCAATCTTTTTCTGTTTATCTAAAATGCCTTTAATTTTAAGTGGGTTTTTTTTATAACAATTGCATAACAGACAGTAGCATTCTTTTCCGTTTATCCAAAATGCCTTTAATTTTCCATGTTATTTAAAAAATTGCTTAGCATACCATTATAAATGTCCAAGTTTTATTTCAGAATTTAAGAACTAATTTTCGTTTTTCATACTTTTTATTGACCACAAATGCTTGCTTTATGATTTTAGATTAAGGAAGGGAATTAATTATACTGTAAACGCTTCGACATAATGAATTCATGATGCAGAATTTACATGAATTTCTCTAAGGGTGGCGTCTGCTATCATTGTTCCTTGGATGGGGGGCGCTGAAGTAAGAAAGGTTGGGAACCACTGCGCTAGACCTATCGAAAGTTTTTGATAGAATCTGGCACATATCTGGGCCTTCATCTCTAATTCCTTTCTGGACGATCTGTAGCTGCAGTTGTAGATGGCCACTGTTTTTCTCCTAAAGCTATTAATAGTGGTGTTTCCTCAGGGTTCTGTCCTGTCACCCACTCTTTTCCTTTAATTATTAATGATCTTTTAATTCGCACTTCCTGTCCTATTCACTCCTATGCCGATGATTCTACTCTTCACTTCTCCACTCGCTTCCAAAGCGTCCCACTCAACAGTCACTCCATGATTCGCGTGGGGCGGCTATGGGACACCTGACATCTGATCTTTCTGCTAGCTCTGATGGGGTAGAGAAAACCTTGCGGCTTTCAATACCTCAAAAACTCAGTTCCTCCATCTGTCTACTCGTCATAATCTTTCATATGACTATCTCCTTACCTTCAACAACACACAACTCAATCCTCCTCTTCTCTTAACATTCTTTGCATTTCCTTTTCTCGTGAGCTTTCCTGGAAAGATCACATATACTTTCTTTCTAAAACAGCTTCAAAGAGGTTAAGTGTGCTGTACCGCCTCCGCAGTTTCTTCACCCCACTCAGTTCCTGTCTCTGTACAGGGGTCTTGTTCGCCCCTGTATGGAGTATGCTTCTCATGTGTTGGTGGCTCAACTCACACAGCTGTACTTGACCGGGTGGAACAAAGGCTTTTCATCTCATCAAATCCCCGCCTCTTATTGATTGTCTTCATCTCTCTCTCTTCGCTGCAATGTTGCCTCACTCTCCCTTTACTATCGCTATCATAACGGATATTGCTCTTCTAAACTCTCTAACTGCATGCCTCCTCCTTTAAGGAGAGCACGCAGTACATAGACTTTCTACACTTTCTCATTCTTTTTCTGTCCACTATCTAATGCAAGGGTTAATCGGTATTTTCAGTCTTCATCTATTCAACCTGTCAACTCCAATCTTGTTCAATCCATCTTTCCTCCTGTCTATGACCTCCCATCTTTCAAACGCAGAGTGTCTAGGCATCTCATCTCGAAAACCCGGACCTTGATTTTGGTTCTCTTCTTTTTACGGGTGGGGCACTTTTGGTGGCTTTTGCTCTTGTCCATCCTTCCTGCATAAAAAAAATGAAACAATACTTAATGCAATCTACAAATTTCTGTTTCAGAACAGAGGATCGTTTCTCGTGCAGAAACGCGGGTTACATGACCGCTCTTGATGCATTATTTCCAGGCTCAGATTCCTTTTTTGAAACAGTTAAGGTCTTGCCCCTTATAAAATTAGTAAATGTTGAGGAGCAAGTGTTTGGTGCTGAGTCGTCAGTTGTTAAAAAGTCTACAGTGCTGCCATCTTCAAATGAATCCTTAGTAAGAAATAATAACGTTTACAATGCCCTTTCGACACACTTTCCATTCAAAAAGTGTTTTTCAAATTGTAGAAAGTCTCAGGAGCAGCCGCAGGCCTTCGACTGGAAAAATTGTGAAGCTTTTTCTCGTGTCTCACCATTTTAAAGCCTCAGAAAGTTTATGTTGAAAAACAGTAAAAACAATCTGGTGAAAAATAAAAACAGCTTGCTCAGATATTAATATAGACATAGAAAATTTGACGTCTAATTACGTCATTTACAGCTATAATTTTAGCTTTTTTTTAACCCTTGTCAGGAACCTTCAATTTATTTACGTTGTTGGAACCATGTGGGCTGTATGACCCCAGGCCTAAAATCTAACAAAAGGTGCTATTAAAAGTCTGTAATTAAACAAATCACATGACTGAAACATTGTGTTTTATATTTAAGAACTTTGAACAATTATCTCTCTGTCAATGTTTTGACTACTGATACAAAATACAAAGATAAAAAAAAATTATCCTAATGATAGTGATTCTGGTAGTGGTAGTGATTCTAGCATTTTTATAATTTCACGATCATCAAGTATTTCTTTCTTGACATCTTATCAAATTTGAAATTAATCTATGAATACGAGTGTGCATGAAATAAATCTCTGAAATAAAATAAATTCAGAAAGTAATTACATAAAATGAAATATACATCAAATGACACGAGAAGAACCATGGGGTCAATTTAACCCAAATGGATAAAATGGCACACCCCTCCTGAAGGAAGACGGTAAAACAATGCAATTTTGATATATCACAGAAAAAGGTGTAATGTAGGATTGTATGGAATTGCCTGGTCAATTAACAGCAACTATCCAAAAACCACTGTAGTCAAATCGACCCCATGGCTCCTGATGAGGTTCAATAAACACTATACTGTATTTTTCCACACCGATGGCCAGAGAGCGAAATTTTTGCATGGTATTCACTCACTTTATATGCTCCTTCATAGAAAATATCCTGACTACGGGCCTGTACTGCAGATAAAATTTTGGATCACCTGAAGATCAGGGCCCCCAGCCTCAATTACCAAATAATATCTTCGTTAAAACTAACGAAAATATCACGACTTAACCTAACCAATCGTCAAGGGCGTACAGTTGACCTAACCGGGCATTCAATTTAATTTATTATTATATTTGGTACTGTAAAGCAAAAAAAATAATACATGGGGACCCTAATCTTCAGGTGATCCAAAATTTTAATTTGAAATTGTATCAAATTTACAATCAGAAAAAAATATATATATAAAACCCATTTTACTTTAAAATTATGTATAAAGCTCTGAAGATGTTCAAAGTATATGAACGAAACGCGTGCAGAAGAAAAAATGAAGACAGTATTCTTAGCATACTGCAAATTCTTTTCTAGAATTATTATTAAGAACTCAGTACTGAAAATAAAAAACAATTCAGACTATTGGAAATTAAATGTAAATCCAAAGACATAGGCTGATATCGACTTTCTAAAATAATAATAATATTAATAATAGTAATAATAATAAAAGTAAAATAATTTCAATAAAGATTACGATGAAAGAAAGTTTACCGTTGGCATATAAAATATTACATGAAATTCGATTTATTCAAGGAAAAGGTAACGACAAATCTCCGAATACAAAAGCAGGAAAATAGTTGAACAAAGAAATCATCAGATGATATTTTTTTTAATAAAAGGTGATATCAATATACAGAGAGTTCAAAAAGAAAAGCAACCTAGTGGAGAATGCATATATCATTGTAACAACCTTTTTCTTTCTGTTTCGGGTTACGTTTCTTCTAGAACACCCTGTATAATGTGTTACTGGCGTAAATGTAACGTAATTTAATTATGTTTGTTTTGCAAGACAGCCAATACGTAAACAGATATTTAGTACTTAACTGAACCAAGTATATAATTATCTTCACATATAAAATGTTTTGTATCGTCGCGAAACTTCATTGTACTGTAGATGTAATTAGTGTTAGAAATATGACGTTTAGTAAATGTCATAAAAGTTTATAAAATATCAATAAAAAGTTTATGATATTTACTAAACGTCCTATTTCCTGATGGGTTAGAGAACAAACTTTCATTGATGCAAGATTTAGTGCCGAATAACATATGGAAACTTATAAGCTTTGTTACGCTGTCCTCAGTCTGAGCATACCCGCTGTATTATCCTCGGAGAATAATAGCTCAAGTGTACAGTTCTGGGTAAATGTTCGCCTAGGTATATAACATTTGTAAAAAGCATAAACAATTACTAATTAGTAATGACTGGATTTTGTTTTTTAAACTTTATTAGTCAGAAAAAGAGCAAAACACCCAAAGAAGAATAGAATGTTACTAATTAGTTACTAATTGTTGTTTTTATTGACTGCGTGCGTGCGTGCTGTAATAATAATAATTATAATATTGTAATAAAAGTAAAGATATTATAATAATACTATACTATACTAATACTAAAAGATTGGTACTACTACTAATACTAAAATATTGGTATATTGTATAGGCATTTTATAAGTAAAGTGTTTTTCACTTTCTTTTTACGTAAAAAAACCTTTTCAGATAAAGAATTCTATTTAGACATACCGTAGTGTATACACTACAAATAAATTACAAACATTTAAATAATGTAAAATCTTCCGAAGAACGCGTAAATACAACTAAACAACGACAGTTCTAATCACATCCTTAAACCTGTTAAAGCTCCATCCATTCAACCATAGCTATAATCGCATCCCTGCAGCCCTATTCAACCAAATAGAAATATAGAAATATAAGCAAGCTTGAAATACCGCTAATATGACCTTCCATTTCCACGCTGTTGAAGATGAAAAATACAAGCAATACAAAAGACATTTAATCTGGCGTTCAATTGTTCCCTTTCGATGTCGCAATGAATATGTAACGTTACAACAGAGGGAAATCCTACCTTAAAAGTTACCCAGGAGGCGAAATCAGTATTCAGTGCCCACTAAGAATTCTCCAATGCTGAATATTAAATTTTCTATGCAAATTTTCATTTATGTCTGAACGGTTGTAAGTGTTTGAGTTTCAAGATATTATTTGGAAAGCAATTTTAAATGTAATTGAAATATTTATTTTTTATCATTTATATATATATATATATATATATATATATTGGTCAATAAACTATGAATTACATTTCTGAACAGCAGCTCCTTGAAATATGCACATAGACATATTTTGAATGACGAGAGAGAGAGAGAGAGAGAGAGAGAGAGAGAGAGAGAGAAAGAACTTCTAAAGGTAGAGAAGATAATACAACACATACCACGCCCTTTGAAGATAACTTCTCAGTATGAATAAATTTAGCTTGGCGAGATTATATTGAAGTGTCTATTATTATTATTATTATTATTATTATTATTATTATCATTATTATTATTATAGCAAAACAAAACGTATAATATATATATATATAACTTATATACACACACACACACACACACATATATATATATATTTTTTTTTTTTAACAAGTAAACTAATAAATAAGTTGTGTGGAATTCATATAAGAATTAGTTCAAATCCCACAGAAACGATATAAACCAATCATGTTTATTGACTGGCATACTTGCGAGTGGTGTTTGTTTGTTTGTTTTATTATTAAGGAGTGTGGGTTAATGTGTGTGCATAATCGTCATGGATATGTTCTTTATTCAAACTTCACGACTTCAGGCTCAGTGGTGTGAAGTAGTTATGCGACTTTAAGTCATTCACTTGCAACAGGATACATTGCAAAAACTGTCGAAACAGACAGTAGTAGTTCTATACTACCCGGGGAGTAGCATAGAAAATCTACTGCGAGTAGCAAATCCGTTGCTGCCTCCTAACCAGAACCCCCGTCGAGTTCGAACCAACCAAGGCCATAGACGGGGGTTAACAAAACTGGCGACCTTGCCAGGATAACAAACTGGGGACTCTACATCAGGATTTTTCCAGTCTTGCAGACCCTGGAAATAGAACAACTGGCGACCTCTGCATCCAGAATTCTTCCAGTCTTCCAGACCCTGGAACTAGAACCAACTTCCAGTTGACCGGCGTGTCACGACTTCCAGTTCGTCACATCCATCTTTGAACCGGTGTGTCACGACTCCAAGTTCTCCACGCCTAGTTTTCATCCAAGAACAAGTGACCAGAAAGACACGTCTTCAGAACACGTCTCCAAGGACTTAGCCATAGGAATCTTGTTAAGTACAGATCTCATTTTTTAAAGTAATCTCTAAACATTTGAGAATCAGTATTATTAACAATTAATAATTAGTATCAGCCAGAATTGACCAAAAAAAAAATGAACATTCCATACACCAGTGATACATTTCTTTTTATAGAAACAGTTATTTCCATTATTATAGTTAGTATAGTATAATTTTATTTTATGTACCAAACATAATATTACAGTACCTTCGCGTACATTCGAGTGAAATGTTTACATTTTTTATTTTTGTTTACAATTTTTTCAAATTATTGAATCGAATTGACTTGCAATTATTGTGCAATTATTGTGCATTATTATAATGCACAAATTTGGCATTATTTTTGTATTTCTTGGATAGAGAAAGATAGTTTATAGTTTATAGAGACACTTGACAGCAGTTCAAGTCAGTCGGTTGCATCCAGAGGGACATCACCCCAGAGAATAATAGACTTCACTTGATAGCAGTTCAAGTGCAGTCAATCTCAGTTTTCAGTCAGTTTCCAGTCAGTCGGTTGCATCTAGATGGACAACCGCCCCAGAGAATAATAGACTTCACTTGATAGCAGTTCAAGTTCGAGTCAGTTTCAGTTGCAAGTCAGTTTCAAGTCAGTTTCAGTTGCAAGTCAGTTTCAGATGCAAGTCAGTTTCAAGTCAGTTTCAGTTCCAAGTCAGTTTCAAGTTAGTTTCAAGTTAATCAGTTTCAAGTCAGTCAGTTTCAAGTCAGTCAGTTTGAAGTTAGTCAGATTCAAGTTCAGTCAGATTCAAGTCTCAGTCAGTTTCAAGTCTCAGTCAGTTTCAGTGCAGTCAATTTAATTCAACCTGAATTTAGGAGAATTTAATTCAACCTGAAATTAAGATAATTTAAGAGAATTTAATTCAACCTGAATTGACAGGTTTGTGTCTTTAATTCAACCTTCTGTGTCTTTTTTTACATGCAGTGTTTGGGTATATAAATATATAGGTGAAATTATATAATTTATTGTTTGTAACCAAAACAGTTTTTATAAATGCTTGTAACTAATCGATCATGTCCAATGACTTCTTTTTAAATTACTATGGGGAAGAACATGCCGTCCCTCCGTTTTGTTTGAACTCCTTTAATTTTTGTTCTGAGCAGTGTGACAAGCAATCTTTTTCTAAAGAGCAAAGTGCTCACGAAAAGACGTATACCATCTGTTAAGGTATCAAACGAAATTATAGCCAATTTTGACACACTATACCAGAACGCCATTTTTTCCCTTCTAATAATTCTGTTACACCATTCTAATATCACTGCCCCGTCAAATCGTCAAATGAAAATTCAATTATCGTATTGATACTTCTAGTTAATATTAATGGTTATATACTGTTCATAGATGGCTATGAATGTTACTAGTCGAATTCAATTCTGTGTCGAAATTCAATTTTAATACCGCGGGATTTACTTTCATTAATTGTAAGTTCTTCTAAGTGCGTTTTTGTATTACCTTAATATACGTGCAACTAATTTAATTACGTAAAATCTATAATCCTAATTGAAATTTATTACTTTTGACACATACTCAAATTCTTTTCTCTTCCGTACCTCAAGTCACTTATACACGTAAATACACACTTTACCACAGGTCTATACATCATCCATTACATAATTCGATTTTTACCTACACTAGTCAATAAAATTAGTTTATTAACTGTACGACCATGGTAACATTGGGTATTCCTAAACTTTAAAATTTAAATTTTTCCATTTTAACTAATGTTCACTATGCATGTATTTTGCTTCTACAGGAAAATAAATTTTTGGTAAAAAAAAATTCTTTAACAATATCATTGGTTGTCTAAATTAATTAGTTGTCTGAAATTAGATTTGATTACTATACATTGTACTTACCCACCCCAACTCACATGTTGTATATAAATTTGTAATTATAAAAACCATTAGTCATCATCTAGTTTGAATTAGTTAAGATGTTATATTCTTGTATTGTATTAACTGTATTGTATTAATATCATTCTAGAGGGGAGAGCCCTGTAAAAATGAACAATGAGTAATTTCTATGTTCATATATTTTTTATATTCATATAATCCTTATGTTTACCTAATCCGTACATTTAGATAATCTTTATAGAAATCCTTATATTCGTTATATTCATACAGTACTTATATTTATATAATCTTTGTATTCAAATATTCATTTTTACATAAGAACCAAAATCGCCTAACGCGAGTTTGGATAAAATTTTGATTTGCTTTCTATTTTTGCCAAATAATTGGCAAAAAGCCCAAGGTAGCCATTAACGCACAGTATGTGCGTTAATATATATATATATATATATATATATATATATATATATATACATATATATTGCATAACATAAACATAATTGTCAAGCAATCTTTTCTGTTTATCTAAAAAGCCTTTGATTTTCTGTCTTTTAAAATAATTGCATAACTTACCACTCTTTTCTGTTTATCCGAAATGCCTTTAATTTTTCATATACAGCATATATATATATATATATATGTTTTGCTTAACAAACATAACTGTCATGCAATCTTTTTCTGTTTATCTAAAATGCCTTTAATTTTAAGTGGTTTTTTTTTATAACAATTGCATAACAGACAGTAGCATTCTTTTCCGTTTATCCAAAATGCCTTTAATTTTCCATGTTATTTAAAAAAGTTGCTTAGCATACCATTATAAATGTCCAAGTTTTATTTCAGAATTTAAGAACTAATTTTCGTTTTTCATACTTTTTATTGACCACAAATGCTTGCTTTATGATTTTAGATTAAGGAAGGGAATTAATTATACTGTAAACGCTTCGACATAATGAATTCATGATGCAGAATTTACATGAATTTCTCTAAGGGTGGCGTCTGCTATCATTGTTCCTTGGATGGGGGGCGCTGAAGTAAGAAAGGTTGGGAACCACTGCGCTAGACCTATCGAAAGTTTTTGATAGAATCTGGCACATATCTGGGCCTTCATCTCTAATTTCCTTTCTGGACGATCTGTAGCTGCAGTTGTAGATGGCCACTGTTTTTCTCCTAAAGCTATTAATAGTGGTGTTCCTCAGGGTTCTGTCCTGTCACCCACTCTTTTCCTTTAATTTATTAATGATCTTTTAATTCGCACTTCCTGTCCTATTCACTCCTATGCCGATGATTCTACTCTTCACTTCTCCACTCGCTTCCAAAGCGTCCCACTCAACAGTCACTCCATGATTCGCGTGGGGCGGCTATGGGACACCTGACATCTGATCTTTCTGCTAGCTCTGATGGGGTAGAGAAAACCTTGCGGCTTTCAATACCTCAAAAACTCAGTTCCTCCATCTGTCTACTCGTCACAATCTTTCATATGACTATCTCCTTACCTTCAACACACACAACTCAATCCTTCCTCTTCTCTTAACATTCTTTGCATTTCCTTTTCTCGTGAGCTTTCCTGGAAAGATCACATATACTTTCTTTCTAAAACAGCTTCAAAGAGGTTAAGTGTGCTGTACCGCCTCCGCAGTTTCTTCACCCCACTCAGTTCCTGTCTCTGTACAGGGGTCTTGTTCGCCCCTGTATGGAGTATGCTTCTCATGTGTTGGGTGGCTCAACTCACACAGCTGTACTTGACCGGGTGGAATCAAAGGCTTTTCGTCTCATCAACTCCCCGCCTCTTATTGATTGTCTTCAATCTCTCTCTCTTCGCTGCAATGTTGCCTCACTCTCCCTTTACTATCGCTATCATAACGGATATTGCTCTTCTAAACTCTCTAACTGCATGCCTCCTCCTTTAAGGAGAGCACGCAGTACCAGACTTTCTACACTTTCTCATTCTTTTTCTGTCCAACTATCTAATGCAAGGGTTAATCGGTATTTTCAGTCTTTCATCTATTCAACCTGTCAACTCCAATCTTGTTCAATCCATCTTTCCTCCTGTCTATGACCTCCCATCTTTCAAACGCAGAGTGTCTAGGCATCTCCATCTCGAAAACCCCGGACCTTGATTTTGGCTCTCTTCTTTTACGGGTGGGGCACTTTTGGTGGCTTTTGCCCTTGGTCCATCCTTCCTGCATAAAAAAGATGAAACAAATACTTAATGCAATCTACAAATTTCTGTTTCAGAAAAAGAGGATCGTTTCTCGTGCAGAAACGCGGGTTACATGACCGCTCTTGATGCATTATTTCCAGGCTCAGATTCCTTTTTTGAAACAGTTAAGGTCTTGCCCCTTATAAAATTAGTAAATGTTGAGGAGCAAGTGTTTGGTGCTGAGTCGTCAGTTGTTAAAAAGTCTACAGTGCTGCCATCTTCAAATGAATCCTTAGTAAGAAATAATAACGTTTACAATGCCCTTTCGACACACTTTCCATTCAAAAAAGTGTTTTCAAATTTGTAGAAAGTCTCAGGAGCAGCCTCAGGGCCTTCGACTGGAAAAATTGTGAAGCCTTTTTCTCGTGTCTCACCATTTTAAAGCCTCAGAAAGTTTATGTTGAAAAACAGTAAAAACAATCTGGTGAAAAGTAAAAAACAGCTTGCTCAGATTATTAATAGAGACATAGAAAATTTGACGTCTAAATTACGTCATTTACAGCTATAATATTTAGCTTTTTTTTAACCCTTGTCAGGAACCTTCAATTTATTTACGTTGTTGGAACCATGTGGGCTGTATGACCCCAGCCCTAAAATCTAACAAAAGGGTGCTATTAAAAGTCTGTAATTAAACAAATCACATGACTGAAACATTGTGTTTTATATTTAAGAACTTTGAACAATATCATCTCTGTCAATGTTTTGACTACTGATACAAAATACAAAGATAAAAAAAATTATCCTAATGATAGTGATTCTGGTAGTGCTAGTGATTCTAGCATTTTTATAATTTCACGATCAAGTATTTTCTTTCTTGACATACTTATCAAAATTTGAAATTAATCTATGAATACGAGTGTGCATGAAATAAATCTCTGAAATAAAATAAAATTCATGAAAGTAATTACATAAAAATGAAATATACATCAAATGACACGAGAAGAACCATGGGGTCAATTTAACCCCAAATGGATAAAATGGCACACCCCTCCTGAAGGAAGACGGTAAAAACAATGCAATTTTGATATATCACAGAAAAAGGTGTAATGTAGGATTGTATGGAATTGCCTGGTCAATTAACAGCAACTATCCAAAAACCACTGGGGTCAAATCGACCCCATGGCTCCTGATGAGGTTGAATAAACACTATACTGTATTTTTCCACACCGATGGCCAGAGAGCGAAATTTTTGCATGGTATTCACTCACTTTATATGCTCCTTCATAGAAAATATCCTGACTACTGGCCTGTACTGCAGATAAAATTTTGGATCACCTGAAGATCAGGGCCCCCAGCCTCAATTACCAAATGATATCTTCGTTAAAACTAACGAAAATATCACGACTTAACCTAACCAATCGTCAAGGGCGTACAGTTGACCTAACCGGGCATTCAATTTAATTTATTATTATATTTGGTACTGTAAAGCAAAAAAAATAATACATGGGGACCCTAATCTTTAGGTGATCCAAAATTTTAATTTGAAATTGTATCAAATTTACAATCAGAAAAAATATATATATATAAAACCCATTTTACTTTAAAATTATGTATGTTTTTAGCAACTGCGTACAACTAGCTCTAAAACGTTAGTAGTGTGGGCGCAAAAGTAGAGGGTGCAGTGCAATTGAAAATGTTGATCAATGTTGCAAGATGTTATGCAACAACTGGGGAGGGGGAATGCTGCAAGAGCAACGAGGGTTATGCAACTTGGAGGCGGAGTTATCCCCCAAGAGAAAGAGAGGAGAAGGAGAGAGAGGAAGAGAGGTGTTCTCCTGGCAGGAGCCAAGCGCATATTAAGACTTCAGCCGAGCGGCCGTTGTCTTAATATGTTCCTAATCAGCCAGTTGGCTTATCTGGCTGAGTTGCCAGATTGCGCTATTTATTTAATTAAAGCATATATTCTGGCTTAATCAGCCAGTTGGCTTAGAAGGCTTCTAAGAAGGCATAAATGGTCTGTATATATTAATAACCTTCGAACGAATTAAAAGCCCACACAAACGCACATACACTCACAGACTGTACGCCCATAAAGCCCTTATTATCACACACACACACACATATATATATGTAGATAGTCTATATATAAACTGAGTGATGCATGCAAAGCCCCAATAGCAAAATATATACGAGCACAACCACCACACAAATAAGCATCACATCACCAACATTCGTCTAAGTATAGACTTTTAGGAGCTCATCCCATCAACAGCACATGGTGAGATGAGGGCTACTACTTTTAAGAGCTCATCCCATCAACACCACGTAACCGATATGAGGCCTACAACCAAGCGTCGAAACTTAGACGATTGGTGGTGAAGCACCACAACCACCGCTTTACTTACCAACTCCTGGTAGACCGACAAGGTCTCTAAATACGACCCAAAGCTCACACAAATGTACACCCCGACTATACGCCCATAAACCCCCTATTATCACAGACAAACTGACGCATGCAAAGCCCCAATAGCAAAGTATATACGAGCACAACCACAACAAAAAAAGCATCACATCACCAACAGTCGTCTAAGTATAGACTTTTAGGAGCTCATCCATCAACAGCACATGGTGAGATTAGCGCTACGACTTTTAGGAGCTCATCCCATCAACACCACGTAACCGATATGAGGGCTACAACCAAGCGTCCAAACTTATACGATTGGTGGTGAAACAGTATTACACAACCACCATCAACAACCCACCAACCACATCCACCACTTCACTTACCAACTCCTGGTAGACCGACAAGGTCTCTAAATACGACCCAATAGACAGAGCTATTAAACATAAATAATATGAAAATGAAAACCCACTCTAATAGACAGAGTTTATTTCCACAACAGTTTCGATGCCCACTGGCATCCTCCTCGGGTGGATACAGAAAAACGAATGAACCAAAACAAGAGGGAAAAACAGTCCAGGGACCGACCGTTAAGAAATTCGCACCTAGGTTAGATCCCATTCTCCCGACACCGGAAGGGCATTTTCATTAAAGGGACCCGCTTATAAGTACATTCGCACAAATTTAAAACTATCTTCCTGTTCTAAACATACAGATTCTATTATTTTTTTTTTCACATAATTATTACATTTATTATTAAATTTATTACATTTAATATTGTATTATTATTTATTACAGAAATTATAAATTTATTATTACATTGGTTATTACATTGTTGTTTATTATACAGAACTTATAAACCGAAAAACGAATGAAAAAGGCGAGAAGGAAACAATCCAGAGACGATTGAGAAATTCGCACCTAGGTTAGATACCGTTCTCCCGACACCGGAAGGACATTTTATTACAGGGTCCCGCTTATAAGTACATTCGCACAAATTAAAACTATCTTCTTGTTCTATACATACAGATTCTAATATTTTGACATAATTACTGCATTTATTATTGCATTTACATTTTTTTTTTAAACATTTATTATTATTACCTTTACCCTAATTATTAAATTTATAATATTACCTTTATTATTACATCTTTTGCATTTATATTTATTTCCACATTTATTACTTCCATTATTACATTTACTAAAAGCGAGTAAGGAAACAATACAGAGACCTTTAAGAAATTCACACTTAGGTAGGACACGTTCCCCCGACTCCGTAAGGGATTTTTTGACCAAGAATCTCATTAAAGGGTCTAACTTATAAGTACCTTCGCACAAATTAAAATTATCTACTTTTTCTATACATACAGATTCTATTATTTTTCTTTTGACATAATTATTACATTTATAAAGTACCTTACTTGATTCCCAATCTATAGCATGATTATTTTGGCTGGCGTGATAAAAAATGGCATTATTAGTATTACAACTTCTGAAGGCATATTTGTGTTCTTTAATACGGGTTTCAATATTTCTTCCAGTTTCTCCCACGTATACTAAATCACAACTTTTACAGGGAATGCTGTAGACACAGGCTTGTTCCTCTTTTGCAACGTTATTCCTAACCAATTTACTTTTCACGGTTCATTCGTTTTTCTGTATCCACCCATGGAGGATGCCAGTGGGCATCGAAATTGTTGTGGAAATGAACTCTGTGTATTAGAGTGGGTTTTTATTTTTATATTTTGACCTTCACATAGAAAAAAAATGTTTTTTTTTGTATTTATAAATAAACACGTTTACAGAACCAAATAAAAAAAAATGCAACGCAATAGTATTCCTATTGAGCTCGTGGTGAAACGAGGTCATTTTGACATTTGGTGGGCGAATTTTTAAGCAAAAAATCGAATAAGATAAACTAAGTTTAATACAAAAACAAATTTTCATCATAATACGCAATTTTATCCTTAAACTATAATATGAAAAGCATTAATATGATTTTTGAAACAAAATAGAAATTAAATTAGGGATAACTTATTAAATTTTTCTCTTTTATCCAGTTATTATGTTTCAATATAAATTTATCTTTAAGACACAATTTTATCCTTAAACTATAACATAAAAAGCATTAATATGATTTTTAAAACAAAATAGAAATTAAATTAGGGGTAACTTATTAATTTTTCCTCTTTTATCCAATTATTGTGTTTCAATATAAATTTATCTTTAACCCACCAATATATCTTTAAACCTTATTTCAAAAAATATTAATATGATTTTTAAAACAAAATAGATTCTAGTTCGGGGTAACTTATTCATTTTTCCTCTTTTGGCCAATTATTTGGTTTCAATATAAATTTATCTTTAAGACACCAATATATCTTTAAGCCTTACTACAAAAAATATTAATATGATTTTTAAAACAAAATAGATTCTTTCTCGGGGTAACTTATTAATTTTTCTCATTTACTTGCAGCCCTGCCGCGACACTGCTGCATTATTTTTAAATATAATTAAAACCAGCATTCACGATCATATTAAAACTTACTGTCGAAGATATCCTGAAATCCCGGCTGGCGAGCCGCATGCGGCTCTCGAAGTTGTTAACTGCGGCTCGTGAGACAATTTTGGTTTTAATTGTATTAATCATAAGACAAAATTCATAATACAATATAATTTTTTTTTCACATAAAAAAAAATATGAAAAAAAAACAAGGAAAAATTGAATTGACACTAAAATGCGTCATGCGTACGACAATTTCTTTTGCGTGACAGGCACTAAGCGGGGATAATTACGTAATTAACACCAATCGCCACTCACCAGTATCCAGTACCCCTCGATCTACCCTGCAGGCCGCGTGTAGTAACGAGTGAGTGTGTTTTAAAATTGGCTTCTTAGATCAAATAGTGGCTATTTTTCTCAGCTGTACAAGTGAGAGTTATACAACCCCTTAGTTGATTAAAATGACTGAGCAGACAAAGTGTAAGAAACGGAAATATGAAGAAGAAAATAGAGTTTTTAAACAGGAGTGGGAAAAGAGCTTTGCCTTTACTGATAAGGGTGGGAAACCTGTGTGTCTTATCTGCCACGTGGCACTCAATCAGTTTAAAGCCAGTAACTTGAAGCGTCATCATGAAACTAACCATAAAAATTTTATTACGGAATTTCCTCCCAAATCAGAATTGCGGAAGACTAAGTTAACAATGTTGAAATCTAGCCTAGTTGCCCAACAAACTGTACTTTCATCATTGTGTAAGACAGCTGACTTAACTTCTGTAGCTAGTTTTGTTATGGCATGGAATATTACTCGTGCTCAACTTCCCTACAGTAGTGGAGAATTTGTGAAGAAGAATATTGCCGATGTTACTACAATTCTCGCTCCAGATAACACAAAGCTTCGAGAACAAGTAGCGAGTATTTATATTTCCCGCCACACTACAGAGAGACGTATTTCCCAGATCAGTGCTGAAATTATATTGTCGTTGCAGAGTGATTTAAAGAATTCTGTTGCATTCAGTTTGGCCCTCGATGAATCCACAGATATTAAAGATAACCCTCAACTGGCGATATTTGTTCGTTATATTACTGGCGATGGAAATGTGAAAGAAGAACTCTTGGACTTAATGACCCAAAGAGAAACCACCAGAGGGGTTGATATAAAGAACGCACTTGACGAGGCATTATCAAATGCTCAAGTACCATTGAATAAACTTGTCAGTGTTGCAACAGATGGAGCACCAGCTATGGTAGGACGAAATGTAGGCCGAGTTGAGCTCTTGACACGCGATCCCAAGTATCCTGTGTCTCTTTATTCACTGTATCATTCACCGTGGTCATTTGGTAAGCAAGTACTTTAGGTATGACAGTGTTATGAAATGTGTTCTAGAAATTGTGAATTTCATTCGTTCAAATGCAAAACGCACCGAGCGTTTAGAAATTTTATCGAGGAGCTGGATCTTCAAGATAAGCCAGATGACCTTTCATTCTACTGTATTGTAAGGTGGTTATCAACTAGTAATCTTCTGAATAGGTTTGTTGCACTGTTGGAGCATATCATTGATTTCTTGAAAGAAAAGGGAAAGTCATACCCACAACTAGAAGATCACGAATGGGTGCAGGATATGATGTTTTTACTGATGTAATACAACACCCACACCTTCAAAATCTAAATTTGGCACTTCAGGGAAAGGATAAGGTAATTTCTGACCTTACACAGACAGTTTTCAGTTTCCAGAATAAAATAAAGCTTTTCCAAAAAGATCTAGTAACAAAAAAATTTGACCACTTTCCCCACCTGAAAAACCAAACAAACACTTTTCCTGATATTGTAATAAAAGATAGTAAATTGGAGGAATACAAAGGTAAATTAAAAGGACTAATTGATGATTTTCAGTTCAGGTTTGATGAACTAAAGAAGCTAAAACCATGCTTCGAATTTCTTCTAAATCCTTTCCTGATTGATGTCATCAACGATGGCTGTCCTGTTACCACACGTTTTGTTACGGAAGCTGCTTCAATACAAACAGAACTTTTGGAGCTGCAGGAGGACGTGGGTTTAAAGTTGATACATAAAAGCTTATCTGCAGTTGAGTTTTGGAAGCAAGTACCAGAGACAAAGTATCCTCACTAACGAACACCTGACTGAGCTTCTTCATACCCCCTTAACATCACATCAGCCAGACATTAATGCATTAACAGTCAAAATGGAGACCCAAACTAAGCCTTCTACAAGCCTTCTACAAGACTATAGACTCTTCGCAGTATCTTAAACTTTGATGCAGAAGAACATTAATATAACTAGATTTTAAGTTTTAGCTGGCTTACCCTAATAAATATCGTTTTCTAAACGTATTTATATAAAAATGGAATTTATGGCATAACTCATATAATTGCACCTTCTACAATTAATAATTGGATTTAACATGATTTACTGCATTATATTTATTGTAATTTTAAACCAGCTTTTGCGACATTAAATTTTCTTCGGTGCAATTCACAAGTTAAACACAGCCTTGAGGATTCGAATTCTAATACAGCGTATTGTTAATAAAACATTTAAAAACGTAGAAGATTGGATTCTATCCAGCAATAAGAAATATGAAGTGCTTCGATATATATATATATATATATATATATATATATATATATATATATATATATATATGATCTACTAAGTCCTTTTTCATCGTATAGTTAAACTGAATACATTCATTTTCACTGTCCATTATCTTTATTTAAGGGTATAAGGTTCAAAATTGAGTGTCAAACGCGGCATTTTTAACCTATCCATCTCTCTGCCTATCTCTCTACATATATATATATATATATATATATATATATATATATATATATTGGTACTCATTCATCTTTTATAGAAAATGCCTTCAAAACAATATTTCTTTTTATTCCAAGACAAAAAAATACCCGTGTTGCTCATGGTACAGATGGGAGGAATTGTCTCGAAGGGCTGAAGAACTAGTTTTATATTTCAGAGACGATAAATTTTTCCCGATCCTATTTTAGATACGGACGAATGGGAATATCTGACACGCCCCAGACTTCACGGAGAAGCCAATCACAGCCCTGTGGGTGGAGCCCAGGACCTCTGTTTGGCCGCTATGCAGGCCTACGCGTCAAGCTCCGCCAAAAATTCACGATAACCAATAGGAAGCTAGCGTTCGTTTCGTGTGTTTGGGTTGATCACAATCACATTTATAAAAGGGGGCCCTTTCATCTCAGAGCCTCGTTTCAGTGTTTTTTTCTCGAACAGTGCTTTTGAATTACTTAGCCATGAGCCAGCTGTACAGCTCCCCCGATTTGTTTGAAGATGGCGATGCCTCATCACTCTGTGCAATTTTCTTTTCAACGCGGTGGAAGAGAATAATCTTTTATCTACGCAAATTGTTCAGAAACTTGTGACAGCGGGAACGAATTTCCCGCTAACGACTTAGAGATGTACGTAGTTAATATGTGATTATGCATATTGCAGTTCAGTCAGTGTTAACTTATAAAAGGCCATAATAAATGTGTTTTAAAATTAGTTTGTGCTTTATTCTCGGTGTATATACAGGGTGTCCCTAAAGTCTGGACACATAGGAAATATCACTAACTATAACTAACTCTATGTTGTTATTATTATTATTATTATTATTATTATTATTATTATCTTAAATTCATGCAACTGAGGCCTAAGGTAGGCCCACATCGAATCAGCAACCCTGAGGTAGGACCAAATAGGACCTCCAAGTCCATAACTTATGGACTTGGAGGTCCTATTTGGTCCTACCTCAGGGTTGCTGATTCGATGTGGGCCTACCTTAGGCCTCAGTTGCATGAATTTAAGATAATAATAATAATAATAATAATAATAATAATAATAACATATAGTTAGTTATAGTTAGTGATATTTCCTATGTGTCCAGACTTTAGGGACACCCTGTATAACGTTTCAATCGGCGTTAACTTGTAAAGGCCACAATAAATGCGTTTTGAAAAATATTTTTAATTATTCTGTTTCCTTCGTGATTATTTCGGCATATATATATATATATATATATATATATATATATATATATATATATATGTATGTATATATATATATATGGTGTTTTATTTGCACATTTCTTGTACAGGTAGGATTTTAGAAATATTAAAAACTTACAATAGAAATATTAAAAACTATTAAGAATTGTTGGCGGGTTCGAGACCCGGTATCGGCAGACGATGTCTTAGCACTCTTACTTTTGTAAACTGTCAGGATATCTGCTTTTTTATTATAATTTTTAAAATTCGTGGCATTTTCTCTTATTGTAGCTCTTTAATTAAACTTTATTTTTACTTAACTTTATAGGACCGATGCGGAACTTGATCGTGTTATAGCTACTTTTGATGAAAGGAGAATAAATGATATAGCTGCTTTACCGCAGAGCCAAACCAGCGATCTCAACACAGAGGTCGAGGTATTGGCTCACATCCGGTCCAACGAATGCCAGGTCATCGCGGAACTACGGAGCTCCAATAAACCTTAGCCCCCCGCCCATGGCCTAAACCATTAGAAGTACAGTAAAACTAAACATACCTTACAAAAGAGAATTTAATCCTGCATTTAATGAAATACAATTAAAACTTGGTGTTCCCGCCATTGGCTTCCAAGACAGCCTGAATTCGCTTTGGGTAGCTTGCCAAAAGTGACGTGAATAGATCTTGATCGTTACGCAAATTTGCTAAAACAGTTTCAATGTGTTCCGTCATTGTATCCTTCGAAAATCGATTTGCTGCAGGTTCTTGAAACAAGAGACATTCAACCTTGTCCTTTATAACTGATCCAATGTGTTCACAGACGTTCAGGTCAGGAGAATTTCCTGGCCATTCTTCATTTCCAAAGAAATCGATCTCATGGTTCCACAACAACTGTTGAGTGGCTAATGCCTTAAAGCAGGGGGCCTTATCGTGCAGAAGTTTGACCTGATCGACATCCATAACATTGTTTGGGTTTCTTAGAAAAGGAATGACATGCTGGGATAGAATAATATCACGAAAATACTGACCATCCCAACTCTGACCATTTGGCTTCAGCACCCACATGAATTTCTTTGCAGTGAACAAAACAAACACACCAACACAGTCTGAACTTTTTAATAATTCGCGATAATGTTCATTGTCATCGATTTCATCTGGTGTTGTGGCCCACACTCGATCATTTTGGTAGTTAGGCGGACGTGTTACGTAAACAAAAAATTCATCGGAGACAGCTAAATGCATGAAATCATCCACATCCCAATCTTCAAGATAATGGGCAAACCACATTCTGTCATCGATGTTAAGTTGAGTTTTTCCTGGCTTTGGAAGTTCATGCCAATGCTTTAAACCTTGCCTATGACGGTACAGTCGAATGATCTCACCACTAACGATCTTTGCTCTCAACACTTCGATCTCTCTAGAAAGTTTAGCACACCTGTTTTTTCCGCTTACGCGTACCGCTTTCAATGATGTCTTTTGTTTCCTGAGAGAGTGGCAAATTTGGGCGCCCAGATTTGGTTGTATCCATTTCACATTCATCCAAAGTTTTATTCCAATTTCTTTTGACGAAGTCCTCACTTCTTCGCAACTTTTTGGCAACCCATGAACGTGTTATAAAGGTGGCTCCAGCATCATGAGCTTCCCGAAATGTTATTGCTCGTATGCGATCTATCACACATTGCCTCTCCGAATCACCAATTAATTGAGAAGCCATTATATTATCACTTTATCAGCTAGAGTAATTTTAATACCGGCAATGAATAAAGAATTTTATATATTTTTATAATCACTAAAAACTATTTCGATATAAGTAAACATGTAAGCTGCAAATGGGGGGCTAAGGTTTTTTGGAACCCCTTAATGTAAGTTTATTTGAGGGGGTTAAGAACGAAACACATTGTATTTTCATTTAATTTATTAAATGGTAAATAACATGTACAAAGCGGGACCAGTGTCCATTAAATAAGCCTCAATAGCTACAAATAGGCCTTTACGTATAAATCTAGAGGGCGTTCATGCTGCACGTGTTACTATAATATCCTTGAAGGTGATACAGGTTCCACACAATCTCAGGTACATGTATTTCTCGATAAACTGTACAACCACAGAATCATTCCAGGGCTGAGTGCCGAGTGAGTCAAAATAGTACATTCTTTCCCTATTTTTAAAATAGATTGCAAACCAATGAATCCCCTCACCCCCCACAATGTCGGTGCTAACGATAATCCCATACCAGTTTCTTGTAGTTCGCAATTTCAATATTTCATTCTTCGCAAACACACCGATAAACTTGGAGCGTGTGATTCGGTCACTTTTCATCCTCTCTGAAGTGTATTCGTGTCCATTTTAAAAGTCTGTGACCACGTTCCTAAAACGGTCAACTTCTATTAGTGCTTTTGATTCGAGGTACACAAGTACACTAATAGGGACGTCTATAGGCTTGGCAAACTCCAACCTGACTGAGATATTCCCGGTCTGTTGTGGCGTTAAGTGCGTATTTACGCCAGCATACAAGTCAGGTGTAACATCAAATGAATAAATGTTAAATTCTTCGGCAAATTCTGCGTTACGCAAAACCCAAGCTCGTCACAGGCACCTGTATTATGAGCCAGACTACTATATGCTCTCGCGCAGAGCTGGAACACAGCGTCTGATTAGTAGTCCGTATTCGTAGTCCCTCCCAATGCAATATTTTTAAGGCCGAAATTCTCGAATTTAAAGGCATTCTTTATATTTTCCATTCGTCGAGGCGTGGTCCTGCATTCCAATTAATATCCTTTTAGGTAGAACTCCCACGGCCACGTTTTCTAGTTGCTTCGAGGCCAACCAGGCGGGCACAGTGTATAGCTTGATCTGTACAATGTTAATTGAGTATTTCACTATGGCGTGTATTAAGTCTTTCTCAATCTCTATTTGTTTTGGCGAACTTAATTTCACTCGGCGTATACGCAAATACGCTTCCATTATGTGAATCACAACGAGTTTCACGCCCTCTTCTTGATCAGACCCCAGGACTCGTGCGGGTAAGCTTCAACTTCATATCCACCCCGTTCATAAGCACTTCTTTTTTATTTTATTTTACGTTTAGCGCCACGTGATGGTAACCCCTTCTTCCTGGCAGATCTCTTCTTTCCGCCACCACGCATTTTTCTCTTTGCATCTTTGATGATTTCGTCCCGTGTCGTTTTAAATGTTTTTTAGAACTTCTTTAGGCTTAGTTCCACGCATTATATCTTCTCCCGCGTTAAAGCCTGTTTGTAACGCCTTCCTCCCTAGGTATCTAACACCCCTCTTGAACAGTGGGACAGCGGTGGGTAGTATGGATGAAAAAATGGATCCAAGCCCACTCCCACGCTGGTATCTCACTCCTCGAAAGACTGTGAATGGCCTTCGGGTCATTATAAACGACGAAAGTGTAGTTTCACTATTAAGCTCCCATCACCGAATGGGAATTTTTCCCTCAATCGTTCTTATATATATCGAGATGTTGGTTAATAGATTAGTCGCAACATTCACATAATGGGGCTTGTCATATGTAATGCTCAAACTTTTCCCTCTATGGCTGGGGATGTGTGCATTGCGCAGCAGGCGCGCCTGGGTGTCCCAACAAATTGGTGCTCTACGATATTGCTGTAAATATAGCACATGTCTGGAAATGGAGAGCTTTCACCTAATTTCTCCATCTTCAATTGATACATTAAGCTGGACATGTCATGCTGTGCCTCGTGAAGGTATCTCTTTGGAGAGCTGCGCTATATCGGCCCTCGGCCACAATTGTGAACAGCTCTTTATCTTTAATATTTTTAGTAAGCGTTGATTTTAACTTCAATGTGCATGCAGTCATGTTTACGACTTCAAAAAGTAAATCGTTTGTCAGGTACGACTTTTCAAAAATCTTGTTTAACCCCGTCACAATGTCCATGGCTGTATCATAATGGCCGATTCCTAGCGAAACATTTGTGCTATAGTACTGTACCTCACCGAACATTACTGATCGCATAGTATCGTCTAAGGTTATGTCTAATTTTTCGTACTCATCAATTCTTCTAAGGATCAGAAATATAATTTGTTCATTTTCAAGAGTTAAAAATTTGGAGACGAACTGGAGTTCACATAAACCCACCTCATACGAATCACGCTCCAATTCATTGGGTCCGTGGAGTTCTGTCACAAAGTTATCGAGGGTGTTGTTAGGATGTACAGACAGGAAAGAGGAGGAAGGGAGTGTGACATAGAAGTGGCTAGGCGCCATGGTGCATACTATTTAAGCTTCATCATTGCAGCAGCTTTTATATAGGTGTTGAAGCTTTCTGGGTAACCCAACCATTTCACCAAGTACATTTTTCTCTTTCCTGAACCTTTGCTGCCTAAATTTTTTCCAATTTTAAACACTTTTTCCTAAATTAAATGTAACTTTCTGCAATTCCTCGCGGTCAAAGCCTCCAACGATCTCTTCCCCATTCAAATCTTCAATGTAATACATCATTATCTCACCTTTAGGTCTCACAGCACGAACTTTAAAAATCTCACGTGTCTATCCTTGCTCAAATCCTTCGCGAATTTATTTCCCGAACGTGATAGCCTTACATAATCATTGATTTTGAAATGTGTAGGGTGCGGTGGCGGTGCTCCATCTCTTCTCACCTCTGGCAGCGTACCTCTTTCTAAAACTTCGTTAGATATTATGCCAATCGTACGGTGGTGTGAACGGTTGTATGATGATGCTAATGACCCGAGAACGTTTATCTACTTGTATGTGTTTTTACGTGTAAAATAGCGATGTATGCGCTCCTTTATGATACGTTGAACTCTTTCAGCTAAAGAGGCCTTATGTATAAAACTGCTAGTGTAGTAACTGATATTAAACTCTGTCAGCATGTTCTGAAAAGCGCGACCTATAAATTCTTTCCCCATATCCGTACAAAAATAGCCAGAAACCCTTTCTTCTTTAAACATCAACGTTTTGGTCGCTTTAGCAACTGTTTCAGGCGATTTATTTTTTAGTGGAATTAGCCACAGATATCTGGAGAATACATCTATTATGAATAGGATGTAGCGGTATCCGTCATTATACACTGAATATCTTTGCATGTCTGTCAAATCCGCTTGCCAAATAGAGTCAATCGAATCCGCTGTTGCCTTGGCAGTTTTTAACCTTTTTCTCACCGGTTTATGAAGTGTATAAGCATCCTGCTCCGGCAAAAACCGCTCAACATCTTTTTTCCTTACTCCGTAAACACCTCTGTACAGTCTATTAACGCCACAATAGGAGGCGGGGTTAGAAATGTCATAATAGCGCTTACATAATATGTTAGCCATTTGCATATTTTAGAGACACGTGGATAAGGTTGGCCGTTTGTTCTCTTCTTTCTCTTCTTCAGAGACGCTGCTGCTGCGGGCGATGGCGTACTCAGTTGTGACACATGCGAGACTTGATCCAGGTCTTTTAACCTATTCACATTGCCTATCAATGTTTTGGGGACATTTATTTGTTGTAGTCTTGTCTTAATATGCTTCCATCCTGTTGGTGAGGGCCTGTCCCATTTTCTCACCAGATCATGAACAATATCAACGATGTTGGATCCTTGTACCCTTGTTCCTTCAACAATGACCTCGCCTGTATCGGCCCACTGTATGATGGGGTCCTCACTCAATAGATCCTTGTACCCGTTGTTCTTTGGTTGGTCATCTCTAACGTCGTGCCCAGTTCCTGTGTCGCCATGCTCAGCGCAACTCGCGCTGTGCCTAATAACCACGGAGAGCTCTGTCGGATTCTTACAATCTTCGTACTCATGAAGAAATTTCTGCAAAGCCTCTTGGTATAAGATCCTTTTCTCATCAGGTGACTTTTCACTGTTTAATTGGGCTAGCAACTCGCTTTCCATTCTTTTAAGCCTACTTTTACGGGATTCTAGAGCCGTGTCTGGAATCTTTGAACTTTGCAATGAAGCATACACCTCGTGCGGAATCACAACCACCTTCATTATATTAATCTAGACAGTAAAGGACCTAAAAGTGTAAATAAGATGGGTAGGAATGATCCTCCCCTTTGTACAATAATTCGTTTTTTCTTCCCCACAGTTTGACTTTTACGAGCGAGCGCTCGTATTATGTTCTTGTAACGACGTAAACGAGCCTTCTGACAGGGTTTCATTGGCACCTTACATTTTATAACTTTAAGATATATTTCACAGATGCTTTAAAAAGTCTCAGTCGATATTTTTAACAAACATCTGTTGCAGTGCCCGGGGCAATCGTTGATAGATTTTTATTAATTCACGATATTTCTTCAGCCTATTTGTCATTCTGGAATATACTCTGTTTCAGGTTCGCTTGGGAATATATTCGTTCTTAGAAGCACCCTAAACCTGTTTCGCGGGTGAAGGTCACATAAAAAATATCCATATAGCTGACGTGTGGCTTCTTTATAAACCTCCAAAAACTCCTTACGTTGATTCGGGAACATTTAATTGGCTAATACCCCAATTTGTGACACATCTCTACGTTGTGCGAATAAGATTAGATATTGTGTATTTAGCGACACATCGCGCATGTGTCTATTTTTGAAAAATAGATTCTGGTTGATGAAGAATACGCTTATGTTAAGATGGTGGGAGAACACTGTAAATATCTCGGCAAACGTTTTATCCATTTCCAACATGAGATCGTCAATTACAATAATTGTATGCTCATTACCTTTTAACGAATTAACGTCATATACACCTTTGTTGAACAAAATTTCATCTTGGTACTCGTTGAACACTGACTGATACGTCGAATAACACCATATTACTTCATGCACAAATATTGAGAACATCTCCCCCTGATCTTTAAAGATTTTAAGCATAAATACAGTTTTTCCACATCCTGTAGGGCCAGATATAATACATGTGGAGGGGCTTGTGAACCTGAATTTTTCTACAGATTCCATCTCTAACACGTCACACCCCTAAGTGGGTCATTTACAAAATATTACAAATTTTGAGTGCTGTTCCTTATATTTTGTTTTTCTTCTTCCACAGAACCGTGAATGACGACGATGTACAGCACCCCATCATCGATATCACAGACGAACCCGATGACCGTGCAGCTACAGAACCCTTCCCCGCTGACGAACCCTCACCAGCGACACCTGTAGCATGCGACAGTTCAAAGCGGAAGCATGATGAAGAGCCCTCCACGTCAGGTATAAAGCGTGCCAGGATTGCTCCGGTTGTTAGACCCCAGTAATAGAGCCCCAACCCTCTACGTCTTACGACACAACCCCCACAATAGTACCTTCCTCAAATATGCCCCATTGTTCAGTTCCGGTACTTCCTCCACAGCAGCTTCTCATACTGTGGAGGATGGTATAACATTCGAGTTGGTGCGCACCGCTACCCCACCCCTGCCCTGACTAGAAATCGGTACGTGGTCAGGGTTGACCCTGGATCCCTGTATACCAACGGACTGCGACGCGTAGTTGAACGTATTGTGGAGTTTGCCCTTCAGAACCGCGACGAACGTGAAGTCCGGACGAGGTTATCCTTCAGGTTCGGGTCAGATGAGGGGACGATTTTTGGGTAGTAATACCGTTCAGACGTTTGGCGGCTGTAGACATAGAATATATCTTGGGCCGTATAATGCAAGCCTCTCAAAGTGGTACATCCTTCAATATGGACAACTTCATGGTAGATATTGACAGAGTATTCCGGGTTGCGGGTCATAGTGCCACACCTTATACTCTTAATTTCAATTCTCCGGTTATTTACAGAAAGCATTTAAACGTCGATCGTGGTTGTGGTTTTATAGCAATAATCTTAGCTCATATGTTCACTGTGCTAAATACTTGGACGCAAAAAATTTGGCTGCCCACGGTTGTGCAGCGTGCCCGTAAACTGGCTTCAGATTGTAAGCTTGAGTTTGAGTGTAATATGGGTCCTGAAGAACTGAGAAGGGCCGAGCAGGAAATGAATGCACGTATAGTCGTATTTGGAATGGATGATCGTCGTAGGACTGTGTATGTTTTTAAAAGCAGCGTGAGAGATCGTACAAGACCTCTACTTATTTTAGGATTGTCAGGAACATCGTATCTCCCCATCCGTAACATAAGGGCTCTCTCCGTTATGATAAAAGTCGAAAATATGGAAGGCATCATGATTTGTGTAAGGGTGTCTCGAGTTTGCTGATGATATGGTGAAACATTGTAAGGATTGCTACATGGTATGTGAGCAGTGTAAAAGCCCCAAATGTGAAAGTCGTGTAGTTGAAACCGAGAAGAGGGAATGTAATGTGTGTAGACGTACATTTTTCAATAATAATGCTTTGAACTCCATAAATCAAATGGCACTTGCAGGAAAATGAGGATTTGTAAGTGCGGTATGTTTCACATGATGGATAATTGGGGGAATTTCAAACATAAATGCGATGAAATTCACTGTTCTACATGTCATGAAAAATATAAGGCGGATGGAGTGAAGCATGTATGTTATATGAAAGATGCTAAGCCTAAAAATAGCCCTTGTATAACCGTGTACTACGATATAGAAACTTACACGAACGCTGAAACCAAAGAGGTTATTCCACATTTACTCGTAAGTCAGACTATCTGTGATGAGTGCATGGAGATCGAGTGTGATGAGTGCCACAAATGTGGAAAACGGACAAACGTTTTTAAAACGAATGCACACGGCAGCCCTGTGAAACTCTTTGTATCCTATATTGTCAAATTAGCGGACAAGTTAAAAAAAAATGACTGTGTATATTCTTGCCCATAACGGGGCGAAATTTGACACAGTTCCTTTATAAGGAGCTGCTTGAACACGAGTCGTCTGCGATATTTACAGGTGATCCCTTGAAAAGAGGCAACAAACTAATACAGATGCAGATAAGAGGTAATGTACAGTTTAAAGACACCCTGCTGTTCACACCTTGTAAATTAGCAAAGCTACCCAAGGTCATGGGCGTAGCCGCTGAAGTTTCAAAAGGGTATTTCCCTTACACATTCCTCACTAACGAAACTTTGAATTACGTAGGACTACCTCCACCCAAACATTACTTTAACTACACCAACATGAGTGATAGTGAGCGTGAAGATTTTGACCGCTACTACAACAGTTTTAATGAAGCTAGTCCATACAATATAGCCGATGAATGTGAACGTTATTGCGTGAATGACGTACGTGTACTTAGAGTATGCTTTCAAGCCTTTAGAAGGATGTACATAACCCGTTTCAAATGCGATCCGCTGCAAGTCGCGACCACGATCGCCTCATTATGTTTTACAGTGTTCAAGAATAACTTCATGCCTAAAGACACCTTAGCAATCATTCACAGAAACAACCCCGCAGTTATGGGCACAAGGCTATTTACTGGCTCATACACCTACAGCAACAGACCGGGGTATAATAAACATGCCCGCAACACGGGTGAAGTACCCGTTAAGGTCAATGGTCGTGTTTTTTGGGTTGACGGCCTAAGTGAGGATCCAGCCACTGGTGAGAAGACTGTGTATTCCTTTAACGGCTGCTGGTGGCATGGATGCCCGCGCTGAATGTGCCGTCACAGGGGACCTTTATGGAAGATCCCCCGCCGACAGCCTCGCATGGACCCGTAACCGTGATCAACTTATAGGCTCCCAGTTCACTCACAAAATCGTGTGGGAGCATGAGTATGATGCACGGATGGAAACAGATGCCAGTACCGTGAAGAAATAAGGGCCATCAAACGTTCAATGGTGTTGGACCCCCTCAAATGCGGTGACAGCTTGTTTGGAGGGCGTACAAACCCATTCAAGCTATACTTTCCGCCTACGGAGGGCGTGAAACTCCAACTACTACGACTTCTGCTCTTTATACCCCTACGTGATGAAGAACAATCCGTACCCCGTAGGTGCGCCTGAAAAAATGGTGGGTCCCACCATACCAACCATCGAGGAGTTTTCAGCTAACTTGAATGAGCGCTACTTTGGACTCTCTTTCGTAGACGTGCTCCCCCTCGCGATTTATGGATGCCGATCTTACCCGTCGTTATAGATCACAAGCTCATGTTTCCCCTGTGCGTGAAGTGCGCAGAGGAGAACAACGGTGATTGTAACCATACAACCAACCAGCGTAAGATCAGAGGTGTATACAAGCCCTGAACTGGCCCTAGCCGTTCGCCATGGGTATAGAATATTGAAGATACATGAGTTGTGAAGGTTTCAGAAGCTACCCAACCTTTTCATACCATATATAAACGCTTTTTCGAAGGATAAAGTAGAAGCATCACGATATCCGCGAGGGGTTGATACCGAAGATGAAAAAGCGGCTTATATTCAGCGTTACCGTGCCCATGAAGGTATACAACTTGAACGATCCCAAATTGTTGGCGATTGTTGGCGATTGTTGGCGAAAAGGCTGTTAATACAGATCTCGATGGCTTCTTTAATTTGAACGTTGGTGTAGAGAGACACTATGTCGAAACTATGCATATGGAGGTTGTTGGAATTATTTATGGTCAAAATTTCTTTGGCAAATTCGTAAGAGTTGGTGACGGAATATTCGCTTTGGGTAAGGGGGATTAAAGAGGGAATTAAGAATTTTGCTAGTTTATAATTGTGGGTGGTGTAGGCCGAAAGGATGGGTGTAATGGGTAAATTGGGTTTATGTATTTTGGGGAGACCATAGAGGGTACCATAGGATGAGCTGGAGGAACGTATTTGGTTGTAGAGGCCCTCTGAAATTTTATCCTCCTATTCCTCGCTAAGCTACGTTTTCCTAAGAACAAACCATTCGGATCACTTTAACATATTGCTTCTCAGTAACCTCTCTTTAACATATTGCTTCCCAGTGTTAATCACTTTAACATATTGCTTCCCAGTATTTAGGATAAGGAGTACGATAAAAAATGTTCGCTTTAATAAAGTGAAGGCATAAAAAGTAAATCATAACATGTTAAAATATTAGATTGAAAGTAAATTTATTAGAATTGTTGCGCTATATGGTCACACAAAGTAAAAAATGGATTTCGAAAGAATCGGTCACGCCACATCATTTGCCACAAGTACGAGTTGAGTAGCTCCTTTTTGCATCCTTTCATTTTCCTTATATATTTAATGTAGGTTAACTGAATGCCCGGTTAGGTCAACTGAATGCCCGGTTAGGTCAACTGTACGCCCTTGACGATTGGTTAGGTGAAGTTGTGATATTTTCGTTAGTTTTAACGAAAATATCATGACTTAACCTAACTAATCATCAAGGGCGTACAGTTGACCTAACTGGGCATTCAGTTGACCTAATCGGGCATTCAGTTAACGTACATTAAATATATAAAGAATGCCAGGTTAGGGCATTTATAGCTTTGTTTACGGTCGGTAGGTTATCTTCTAGATTACCAACCTCTTTCTAACCAATCAACCTTTCTCTTTTTAACATATTGCTTCCCAGGAGGGATCACTTTAATATATTGCTCCCCGAATGTTTCGGGAAGCAATATGTTAAAGTGATCCAACCATTCAACCAAGTTATCATAGAGAGATATGACCGAGCCACGTTGAAGAAGTACAAAGACCACAAGAACATTTATCGAAAATGGACGAAATCAAACTGCGATCTTCGTTTCTTAAGCGTCTGTAAGAGCTACAATTCTGTTCCCAAATTCATTAAATTTAAACTCTATAACAAACGACTCTACAACTCTAATATATACAAATCGTTCCAGTGCAAATTATTAAGTAAAAAAATTAAATGTAAGCACTCTAATAGTAAAAAACTCCTTGCAAAATATAATCTCCTCTTAACACTAAAAGAATCTGTAAGTCTTATAGACTATTTAATGTAAAAACCGAACTATTAAAGAAGCCACCATCTACCGAAAACAGGTTCAGCAACGACACAATAGAAAATTAAACCTATTAGGCTTAAACTCCAACCTTCAGCCCTTGAGTCCTGATCAAACCATCTTCAATTTTTCTAATAGAACTCTAAGTATTAATGAAAAACGACTCCTCTCTTTAAGCCTAGATTTTAAACTGACAAATTTTAAGATAAATTATTTTAAACACTTTTTGTCTTTCGAAAAAGTCTTTCATACAGTAGTTTAAAAAAAATTTCAATAGTTGACGAGACAAAACTTCCGTTTTGAAAGTCCTCAATTACTCATATCGCTAATAAATATTTTTATAATTTTAAACCTCACAAAGTTTTTTTCCCCCTTATTAATAGAAAAGACCTCTCCTGCCTTAAAGAACTATCCAAAGACGATTCCATTATTATTTCACGTCCCGATAAAGGTAAAGGCACCGTCCTTCTTAATAAATTAGATTACATTAATAAAGTTCACAACGTTGTTAATGATTCCACCAAATTCCAAAAGATTAATGATAATCCCCTTCCTTAAAACTTGAAGACAAAATTAACCGTTTCTTCAGAAAACTATATGATCAGAATAAAATTTCAGAGGGCATCTACAACCAAATACGTTCCTCCGGCTCATCCCCAGGTACCCTCTATGGTCTCCCCAAAATACATAAACCCAATTTACATCACCCACAATTATAAACTAGCAAAATTCCTAATTCCCTCTTTAACTCCCCTTGCCCAAAATGAATATTCCGTCACCAACTCTTACGAATTTGCCAAAGAAATTTTGACCATAAATAATTCCAAGAACCTCCATATGCATAGCTTCAACATAGTATCTCTCTACACCAACGTTCCAATTAAAGAAGCCATCGAAATCTGTAATAACAGCCTTTTCGCCAACAATCCGAACACAGTCCTGAACTTAACAAAACAAGAATTTACCAAACTGCTTACACTTGCCGCTTCAGATACTTATTTCTTTTTTAACCAACAACTTTATCAACAAACGGATTCATTAGCCATGAGATCCCCCTTAAGTGCCACTTTAGCTAACATCTTCCTCAGGCACCACGAAAATAACTGGCTACTCCATTACCCCACTCATTACAAACTACACCTATATAAAAGATTCGTTGATGACACCTTTCTCCTTTTCCACAATGCTAACCACGCCCCCTTTTTTCTAAACTACCTTAATTCCCAACATAAAAACATTAAGTTCACCAAAGAAGACGAATCCAATAACACCTTACCCTTCCTAGATATTACAATAACTAAACAAAACAACAAATTCAGCACTTCCATATATCGAAAACCTACGTACACAGGCCTAGGTACTAATTTCCTACGCCACGCCCCTTCGCTATATAAAATAAAAGTATTAAAATTTTAATCCACCGCGCCTATCATCTATGCTCTTCGTACTTATCCTTCCACCATGAAATAGAATTCATTCATAATTTCAGCATTAATAACTCCTTCCCAAAACATCTGTTACAATCTTTAACCAGAAACTTTCTTAATAATATTTATCAACCACCCCCCTTAAAGTTCCCACTGCTAAAAAAGACGTACAATATTTTTAATTTCCCTATTACGACCACATCAGCCACAAAATACTTTCAGAACTCCGTCTCCTACTCACTCGGCTTTACCCCCAAATTAAATTTCATTTTATCTTCACCAACAACAATAGTATCAAATCTTACCTTAACCATAAAGAAAAAACACCCCAGCCACTTGCTTCGTTCACTATCTACGCTTTTAATTGTGTTCGCTGCAAAGCGAACTGTATTGGCAGTACCATCCGCCAATACCAAACAAGAGTGGACGAGCATCGTGGTATTTCTACCAGAACTTCGCAGCCCTTGAACAAACCCTCCAAATCAGCAATAAGG
Organism: Bathynomus jamesi; assembly: GCA_023014485.1. Taxonomy (NCBI): domain Eukaryota; kingdom Metazoa; phylum Arthropoda; class Malacostraca; order Isopoda; family Cirolanidae; genus Bathynomus; species Bathynomus jamesi. The sequence continues at coordinate 181,712 of JAJOZX010004072.1, forward strand.
GATCATTGCCACCTTTACAACCACCCGTTACTTCCCTCCAATTTCAAAATCGTTAATTCAGCCAGCCAACTAATCGACCTCCGCATTCTTGAGTCCCTTTAATACTCAGTATTCAGCCAACCCTCAACGACTACAGTTCCGCTTTCAACTTAAACATCGCCAAATAAACTCTCATATTGAAAAGAAATCCACCACCACTCCGCCTGGCTCCATTTTTCTAATATGGATTTTTTCAACAAGCAACCATCCCCAATCTTCTGTACAATTAGTCTCTCACTACGTTAAGAACTTGGTAAGACCCCCTTTAATTCTGATTCACCTTTTAACCGTTTTATATTTTACTTAGTGTCCACTAGCGTGTAGCGTCATTGGGCAAATTGTAACGGATCAAGAGGCACATTTCAGGTTTTGTACAATTGACCACCCTAAATTCAAAAATGAAAACAAAATTTTTTGTTATAAGTGCAACACCTCCTTTTTCGCATGTGAAAATCGTGAAAATTGCTAGTTACCCATAACTTTTGGACACTTGCTTTCCTAGGAATTTAGCTATCATTTGACCCCTTACAATGTACTGCTTTTCAGATAAAATAGAAAAAATTATTTTTGGAATACACATATACACTGCATAGTCTAGGATCTGGCCCAGAGTTCGTATAAATTTTTGGGTGCAGAGGTTTTGACGACTGATCTAGACTAATTTTGGGGTGGAGAATCCGAATTTTTCAATGCCATCGCACCAAATTGGCGCGAAAGTGGTCAAAATGGAAAAAAAATGGGCAAAAATGGCAAAATTTTATCAGTTTTTTGTATTTTTGTCATATTCTTGAGTTGAAAAATTTTTTAAGGGCAATTTTTTGTTTGAGAATCTGTTTTTGTAACATACTGCTGCGTGAACCAAGAAAACTGACAAAAATGTCAAAAAATAACAGCAAAAATAGTAAAAAATTAAGTAAATATTGTCAAAAAATTGCAAAAATTAAATTTTTGGCTATTTTGGTGCATAAACTAGCTCTAACCAATCATATCGAACTAAATAGGCAAGAAATTAGATATTAATAGCTTTGCAAGAATTTATTAAAACAAAGTATGCACAAATGTCTAAATTTCGGGTATAAATCGATAAAAATGGTTGTAAAATACTTGAAAAAATAGCCAAAATATAGAAAAATAGTACTAATTTTATGTTATTCTTAGGCTTGCTTGTTGTAAAATGCTTGAACTTCTTATAGAATCGATCTATTTGATTTCTTTGGAGTAACTAAGTCATATTTATTGTGTTTCAGGTTTAGTATTGGTAGTAGCTACAAATTGAGAATCCCTGTATTCATTATGTGATTCAACAGATGATAGATCATGGTAAGTAATAATCGAATTGAATATCTAAAACATAAATATAAAGACCAATGTGTTACAAATGAATTTTTATATGTATAGAATAGAACCAGTTTATTATAATTGCAATTGCAAGAAGTCTTAGTATATTTTATTTTTTCAGGATGTATGTCAACTCGTGCCAGCCAGTAAAGAAGCATAGCTCAAACCTTGGTAAATGTATCTTGTGCCAGAAGAAAAAAAGCCCAAGTGGAGAGAAATATTTGAGCAGCGGAGAACATGGAATAAAAAATTTGCTTCAGTTGGCTTCTGCGTACCCAAATGATGACAGACGCAAGCGTTTGAAAGCTCTTACTGAGAGTCAGACTCCTTATATCCAGTATCACAGCACTTCGTGCTATGCAACATATAAAAAGTTCGTTGAACGTAGCCAGAAGTCTAAAAATGCTGAATCTGAAGCCTCCGATTCCTCCTTAGGGGAAGCATTAACTCCTCCAGAAAATAGATTTTATGGCTCAAGTAAGGAAATTCCCGGTGAAAAAAGCAATGTTGAAAACATTTGGTGAATTTGCACAATCACTTTTAAATATGTTTTTGAGTATGGGATCCAAGTCAACCACAATTCATATCTTATTTGAAAATTACAAGGCTTCAAGCATCAAGACTGGAGAACGGATGAGACGACCAACTGCGCATTCGAAAATACAAATTTCTATAACATCAGCTGAGCAGAGGCTTCCAATTTACTTCAACAAGTATTGGAGTTCCACAGATAACAAGGCAAACTTCCAAAAAATTTTTGTCGGCTTTTTCATGGAAAACTACCATGGAAATAAAGTAATTGTACTGGGAGGTGGTACTCTTGAAAAACCAGAAGTTTGTGTGAAATTCCAAAATGGGAAGGTCTGCGAAATTCCTGAGCTTTGTTCTTCACAAGAAGAAGCAGATGACAAAGTGATGTTACATGTAAACTATGTGGTGGATAAAGCAATGCCTGGTGGTGGAGCTACAGTTTCAGTAGCTACCAGTGATACTGATATCTTTGTGTGCCTCATCTACCATTTAACAAAATGGATTGAGCATGGCCTGAAGGAATTATGGTTTGTTAAAGGCTCTGGAACAAGTCGCAAAATCATTCCTCTGCATGGCTTGCATCAAAAGCTTGAAAACGATTTGATCCAAGTTTTACCTTCCTTGCATGCTTTAACTGGCTGTGACAGTGTCAGTAAAGTAGGCACAAAATCTAGTGCACTGAAGCAGTGAAACTACTTTGATGAAATTAAGGACTCTGGCAAGGAACCACTTACAGAAGAAATAATCGAAGGTGCCGAAAACTTTCTGGTTCATTGCATCAAACCCAAGTCAAAATCCATATCATTTGATCAACTAAGATCTGAGCAATACTACAAAACTGGGGACAAAATCGATTTTACTCAGCTTCCTTGCTCTTCAAAAAGTATTAGACTGCATATTAAACGGGCATATCTTCAGTGCAAACTTTGGCTTGACTCTCCATATGGCTCCATATCTGAAAATTTAAATCCACTTGACTATGGTTACGTAAAGTCTGAAGAGGAACTTTTGGAACCTCAACTAACCGATTACCCAGATAAACCTCAGGATTTGATTGAACCTTGCAGCTGCAAAACCTGTACCAAGAGGTCAAAATGCCCTTGCACTGCGTCATCCATACCACGCTGCTCATTCTGCAAGTGCAATCAAAGAACATGCCAAAATCCTAACGCCTGAATTTCAGCAGGTAACTGAATAAAATTACAGAGGAACAAATCTGTACATTGTACTTCTCTTTCATTTTCATGGTGTTGGAAGATGATACCACAAAAGCCATAGTGCTTTTATTTGTAAATAATGTTTCAATAAAAGTTTCAAATAAACAAAAAAAAAGAACATAAAAAAAAATGGGGCCTCATCATTAAATGAGGTCGTTCCCACTAAGTTAGCTATAACTTAGCCCATTGCCGTGATGCTGCACTGGGAAGATGCACCTGAGTGACGGTAACACTCTTTCTCAATCACATAAGCGGCCTTGACAGTTTTTTTCATTTTTGCCAAACTCTTTGCCACTTTTGCAAGATTTTCAGTCAACTTCATCATCAGAAATAATACATGATCTTATCTCACAGTCTTTTAGAACATGCAAACCTAAGAGTTTTATAAAATTAGCACTATTTTTTATATTTTGTCTATTTTTTTCAAATATTCTACAACCATTTTTAATCATTGTAACCCAAAATTTAGACATTTGTACATGTTTGTGTGTTAGAAAATTTTAGTAGAGCTATTAATATCTAATTTCTTGACTATTTAGTTCGATAAGATTGGTTAGAGCTAGTTTATGCACCAAAATAGCCAAAAATTTCATTTTTGCGATTTTTTGACAATATTTACTTAATTTTTTACTATTTTTGCTGTTATTTTTTGACATTTTTGTCAGTTTTCTTGGTTCAGGCAGCAGTAAGTTACAAACACAGATTCTCAAACAAACAATTGCCCTTAAATTTTTCAACTCAAAAATATGAGAAAAATACGAAAAACTGGTAAAATTTTGCCATTTTTGCCAATTTTTTTCCATTTTGACCACTTACGCACGAATTTGGCACGATGGCATAGAAAACTTCGGATTCTACTCCCCAAAATTAGTCTAGATCAGTCGTCAAAACCTCTGCACCCAGAAATTTATACGAACTCTAGGCCAGATCCTGTACTAGTAGGTAGGTAGGTAGGTAGACTAGATAGTTTTATTTAGTAAATGATACATTAAAGTCTTGTTTAGTTTTGAATGACGGCATAAAGTCACGGGATTTAAGTACTGCTATAATGTAACCATCTCTTGAATCCTTTCCATACACTGCCCCAGATGCTTCAGTTACCATCCTAACACAGCGTTCTACACCTTGGGAGTAACATGGTATCCGGACAAGAAGGGGCCCTTCAGTGATCTTATCGAGTTGTTCGACAGAGAACTGCTTCGTGAGTGGTGGTTCCATTGTGCACTCCTCCACTGGTGGAAGTAAATCTTTCAAATTCTGAGCACTTTGTTTGATCTTTGGTGGCCGAAATTCTCTGACTTGCTGTTGAGCAGGTTTGGGAGCTCGTCGAATGGTCTTCATTACATCGACGGCCAATTTCCGGTTTGCTTGATCTGCATCTGCAAGCATTGCCAGTAGACATTTTCAGGGTGAGCCCAATATGCATTTCTTTGGATCACAGGCCATGTGACAGTCTTGCTAGCTGGTGGCAGTAATCGTAGCAGCTTGATTTGCTCCAGGAAATGTTTTGGGCCATCTGTGCACCTTGGATGGCACTTGATGCTAAACCACATGGGTCCATAGTGGCACACGACAAACTGTGTGAGTGAATACAGTTCATCACTTGGCTGCGCCATCGCTACATATAGCCGACAAATTCTGCTGGCAGTTGTAACCCATCTTGCATGGGAGATTGGTCCAGGCTTCTCTCGTAGAAGATCTTCATTAATGACACCAGTCCTTACCGCTTTCATCATTCTGTAGAGGTAGGCTTGGTCACGACTCAATTCAGTAAGGTCAACATCCGGGAGAGTGTGGCCATCAGCAATACATTGTATTCCTCTAGAGGAAAATGACACTTTCACATGTGGCCAAAGCTTTGCCAATTGGTCCTTTCCATTGAGTTGCAGATTCTGTTGGGCCGATGAGTTCCTTGCACAAGTGGCGCAGTGGGAGTTCATTTAAATGCAGATTACAGATGAACCAGTGCAAAGGGCGACCCAGGCGGCACTCTAGCAGGTGTATTGCTCCACTTCAGTGCCCTGTGTTTGTGGCTGTGCTGTCGGCTCCCACTGCAATTATCTTGTCTGCAATACCCATTTGTTCAATCGCATTTTGAAGTCCATCCGCAATGACAGTGCCAGTTCCTCGTTCCAGTGTCAGATGGCTTAGATAGAAGGTTCCAGGCTCTCCGACCAGCACATAGTGGTCCTCAACTTTCTTTGTGCTGTACCATTTGTTTCCCTTTTTCTCTTTGACAAGTGTCATGTTTTCCGCCCATCAAAAAATAAAGTAGTGACTTCCACATCGTGGTAAGTTACTGCTTCCTTCAGATCCCTCCGTACCTTCTGCTGTGCTCTCCATACTTTGTGGTGGTCAATTACGTTTATCTGATCATCAGAACTAATGATGCCATAGTCAACCAATGTTGCAGTGCTGATAGCTGCAGCAGCCCTGTTCGATACACCATACCGGTCAACTTCCAAAGCAACAGTGGAAATCGGTGTGATGTTCCTGTCCTCCTGGGCACTATCACCCATCCACTCATCACCAACACTTTCACCACTGGAGTCTGCTTCTGCTTGAGCTGATTCGACCACATCTGCAGAGGATGCTACCTCTTGCCGTTCCGTTTTTCTTCTATTCTCTTCTTCTTGTCTTTCTTGCATCCGATCCTCTCTTGACTTCCTTCTCTCCATCATCTGAGTCACATTCGTATCCACCCGACTGATCTACATGATCCGCGTGGTTCTCTGGTCGAGCAGAAAGGCATGCTCTCGTCGTGGAACTTTCATTTCTTTTTCACAATGGCATGTAGACAGATCATCGCATTGGCAGACAGCTATGTCAAACAATTGATTCAGGCTTTCCTCGAACTTCTTGGTTTTTGTGGCCTGCTTGCCTTGCTTCGATGCTTGTGAGCCTTTTTCCATCAATCGGAGCAGCTTGGTCTTCACATTCTTAATTGGCTGTGATGGAATGTTAGCACGATTCCAAAGGTCAATGAGTGTTTGGCATACCTCCGGAAGAATCTCCCTGTTGCTGGTGTACTTTTCTCCTTCAAGAAGAGGAAATGCCTTGCAACTTGTATACGGGTTGGAAGTTCAGACAGAGGAAGCTCTGATAGTGGAGAACCAAAGACAATGTGGCTGGCAGATCCCCGTGTTCTTTGCGTGCTCATTGTACCAGCAAAACTCAACAAGTATCACACAGGAACACTGAAACAAAAACACAAACGTATAAATAAAAAATATATATGATTATGAGTATATATATATATAAGGCTTGGTTTATTGGTAAACAATAAGTTTATCAATATATGTATAAAAATATACTGCACACACACACATATGTATTATGTATATAAATATCCATAGGTGTATATATATATACCCTAAGACATATAACAAACTTATAAACAATGTAAAACACAACAAAACAAAGAAATGTGTATAATGTATATATCACAAAACGCACCTTTCGTTAGTACCTTGGGGTTTTTGAACACCCCATCCACAGAAAAAACACTTGTTTCTCTCAAGCGAGCTAAGGTAGAACTAAGAAATTCCAGGGGATGACTCACTGAGAATAATTAGAAAGCTGCCAGAAGGACCATGTCAGTCAGTGTTGCCAACTGTAATTAACAAGAATTTTGTATTTTACATGCGAAAAAGGAGGTGTTCTGCTTGTTGCAGAAAATTTTGATTTCTTTTCTGAAATCAGCAACGTTGATTGTACAAAACCTGAAATGTGCCTCCAGATCGCTCATGACGCTACACGCTAGTGTCCACACTCTTATACTTTATATTATTTCATTTTTAATCTTTTAATTTTAATTTAATATACAGGGTGGGCCGAAAGTCTGGATCCATAGGAAAATATTTATTTTAATACATAAATTACAACAAATGGTAAATACTTAAAATGAATATCAACTTTAACTCGTAAATGCATATCCGTGATACTGTACAGTGGTTCGTACTCCAGTATAAACAACAAATTATAACAAATGCTCAAATTGGCGGCCTCTGACATCGAGACACTTAGGGATGGAATTTATGATTTTTAATAATTCTTCGAATTGACGTTCTCGAGATGCGTGTTTCATTTGATAATCTTCTTGTTGACTTTACTGGACTATTCGTTAAAGTTTCACATACCATTGCAGAGGTATTTTCATCAGTTGCAGTTTTTGGACGACCAGAACGCCGTCGATCATGTACACTTCCTGTTTCTTTGAAACGTTTAAACAACTTGCCAACAGTCGCATGTGTTACTGGATGCTTATCAGAATGATTTCTATCGAATTCAGTAGCAACTTCTCTGTGTGTAGCGCCCTGTCTTGCGTACACGAGCACAAGTTCTACCCGGTCTTCTGTTGTTAGATTCGAAGCCATTTCTGGGCTGAAATAAAAAATGTGTTTGAGTATTTATACTGGAGTACGAACTACTGTACAGTATCACGGATACGGATTTACGAGTTAAAGTTGATATTCATTTTAAGTATTTACCATTTGTTGTAATTTATGTATTAAAATAAATATTTTCCTATGGATCCAGACTTTCGGCCCACCCTGTATATTGTAACCATTGTCGCACGTTCATTTTAATATATTGTTTGTTTTTGTTTTTATACTTATTTATTTCTATTTGACTTTAAACTTTTTAGCACTGATGATGGAAATTGAACTTTTCCGAAACGTCTGTAAATAAACATGTACCATTTTTTCGTCCTCCTATTCCTCGCTAAGCTACGTTTCCGTCCTGGAACCAAGCTCCTGGTCCAATCCGCTGCAGAAGTGGAATTACCAGAGGTTGAACAATCTCGTTGAGATAACGCTGACCAGTCAAATTTCCGTTGACGACGTACAGAGGGGTTCTGTGGTTCATGGATATCCCCGCCCACACCATCACACTTCCTCCTCCAAATGGTAGACGTTGAGCAACGTTGACATCAGCAGATCTCTCTCCTTGACGACGATAAACACGAGCCCGGCCATCATTGAACTGGAGCGAGAAGCGTGACTCATCTGTGAACATTGTCTCTGCCCACTGACCACGGTTCCACCGGATATGACGTCTGCACCAATCTCGGCGAGCCCTTCTGTGACGGTCAAGTAGCGGTGGTCGGACTGCAGGACGCCGGCATCGCAAACCTCGGTCTCGCAGACGATTCCTAATGGTCTGGTCGGACAGGTTGGTGCCTCTGGCAGCTCTGAGTTGATCCCGAAGATGCCGTGCGGTCACAAAGCGCTGTCGCAACGCCGTTATCATCAGGAAGCGGTCTTCTCGTGCTGTTGTTGATCGGGGTCTTCCAGAACGGGGGCGATTCTGAACAGCATTAGTTGTCCTGAACCTCTGCCAGAGTCTGCCGATAACGCTTTGGCTTACATTTAGACGCTGAGCCACAGTTCTCTGAGTTTGTCCATCTTGTAGCCAGCCAATGGCCCTTCCCCCGTCTTGGATGCTGAGTTGTCGTCGAACCATCTTCAAATTTCAAGTGATGATGAATGGAAAATGCTCAGCCCTTTTATTGCTAAAATTGGCATGCATGGAATGACACTCATGCACAACACGTGCAAATGGTGCATGAGGTGTCACAATGGGTGTTTCGAGGCAGTTTGTCAGTTTAGTCTGACTAAGTTCGTGCTTCAAATCTATGAAAAGGAAATCTGGGTTAACTTAAAAAGTTTCTAAAGATAAGTGCAATGATTGCATGTCCATAATAACGTGATGTCAATAGTCCAAATGACAACCCAAAGGGGGATATTCTAACCCTATCTGGCTTAAAAAGACATACTTACAAAAATGATCAAAAAATTTCCTTTGACCCTTAACTTCTTTTGAGTAGTATATATATATATATATATATATATATACATATATATACATTATATATATATTAGGCATCGACCGGTGGTTGTACCGGTATCAGTACCGATACCGATGGTTAGTAGCTACCGATACCGATAGTTTTTTGTTTCTAAGAATAAAAAAAACCGGGCGTTTTCCAAATAGAAACTTCCCGGCTACTCGAGAAGTTACGTGTGTGTTCGCGATTTATCACGACGTTTCTAGAAATTTCCATGACTCATTACCGCTCTACATAAAGCGAGCCCGTAACCATCGCGGCGTCATTTCCTCACTTGGCAAGTTGTGAATCAGTTCAACAGTGTGTAATAATTTTTTTGTAAATTTATTAGCTACTGGTATAAATTTATTCGCTTTTGCTTTAGTGAGAGTGACAATGCCAAGCATTGTGTGGAAGTTCTTCATTGCTTCAAGCACTAGTGTAAAACAAGCTATCTGCAATTTGTGCGGTGTCTCTGTCTCTCGTGGAGGAACAAGCGCAAGTATCTTCTCTACATCGAACCTGAGGAGTCACCTTATCAACAAGCACAAGACTGAGTTTGATGAAGCCATTAAGAGTCAATGTACAACTTCTGCTACTAATTCTGGTGAGCAGATTCATGAAAATCTGTAAAGTGATTCTTCAAACATTCTCGGAGAGAATTCGAAGTTACTCAAAGCCCCAACATCCTAGTGGCCCCAAAAATGATGAATTCAATAAAAATTTAGGAAAGATGTTGCTATATATAAAAAAGTTGCTATATATAAGTTTGATTTCAAGTTTCAACATGATTTACGAATTTATTGTAATATCAAAGTCTCCCTGCAATTGCCGTTTTCTATTTGTTTATAATTTCCCCCAATCAGAATTAAGATACAATTAAAGTAAATTTAATTCTCTTTGTTAACTTACTTAGCTTCTATTTATTAAAAAATATTAAATATATAAAACTTTACATATAAATATTTCTGTATTAAAATTATTTTCTTTTATATATATATATATATATATATATATATATATATACACACACACGAGGGTAATTCAAAAAGTATCCGCACTTTTTATTTTCACAATTTTATTTTCACAGCTGATAGATTATAAACACATCACTTCTCAACATAGTCTCCCTGTTTCTCAATGCACTTAGTAAAGCGATCTACAAGCTTCCTAATGCCATCACAAAAGAATGTTTTTGGCTGTGTGCGTAGCCAGTCATGCACCGCCTCCTTCAGGTCATCATCGCCTTGGAATCGCTGACCTCTCAAAGCGCCTTTTAGTGGTACAAACAGGTAAAAATCCGAAGGTGCCAGGTCTGGACTGTAGGCTGGATGGTCGAGAACTTCAAATTTAAGTTCTTGAAGGCATTTTCTAGTCTGTGAAGCGGTATGAGAGCGCGCATTGACGTGTAAAAGAATAACACCAATCTCTCTCTCCGTTTTGTGCGAATTGCTTGCTTTAACTCATTCCGAAGCATATCAGAATACGATGCACTTGTTACTGTAGTTCCACGCTCTAGATAATGTTCAAGGATAGGGCCTCGTGTATCCCAAAACAGTGTTAGCATAACTTTACCTGCTGACGGCTGCTCTTTGAACTTCCTTGCAACGGGAGATGGTGGATGCTTCCATTGCATGCATTATCACTGGAGATGAAACCTGGATCCATCACTATGAGCCAGAAAGCAAACGACAAAGCATGCAATGGAGCATCCAACATCTGTTGCAAGGAAGTTCAAATCGCAGCCGTCAGCGGGTAAAGTTATGCTAACACTGTTTTGGGATACACGAGATGCATGACTGGCTGCGCACACAGCCAAAAACATTCTTTCGTGATGGCATTAGGAAGCTTGTAGATCGCCGGACTAAGTGTATTGAGAAACAGGGAGACTATGTTCAGAAGTGATGTGTTTATAATCTATCATATGTGAAAATAAAATTGTGAAAATAAAAAGTGCGGATACTTATTGAATTACCCTCGTGTGTATATATAACAGTGCCCGCGAAAAGTATCCGATCACTCAAGAAAATACAATATTTTCCCTTGATATTCAGAGACACGTAATTCACTTTCTATTTGTTCTAGCGACATCTGGTAACTTTGAGGTTGCTCGCTGATATGAGAGCTATCCAACGCATTCTCAAATTAGTGTTCTGGTAGCCTTCGTTGCGGGTGGCTGTGTCTCAAATTTGTCAGATTTCACTGTTTGTGTAAATTTCTTGATATTTTTTTTTTTTTTTACAGAAAGTGGTGTAAATAAAATTTATATATAATGTGTGCTAAAAAACAACTTAAGAGTGATTGTCGAGGTGCTATTGTTGCTTTGCATGCATGTGGGAAATCACAGAGACAGATAGCTAAGGAATTAAACATATCCCAAAGTACCGTTAATTTATGGGTTTCACGGGCTAAGAACAATGGTGGCCTAACCACGCCAGTCCCTAAAAAACGATCTGGCAGACCGAGAAAAACAAATTCGCGAACAGACAAACTTATGAAACGTTTAGTATTGAAAAACCCAACAATAACTGCGAAAGAAATAAAATTTAATATGAATAATTTGTTATCTGGTGTTTCTGAACGAACTATCCAGGAGCGGCTCCAAAAAGAACTCGGATTACCATCTCGCCATGCTGCTAAGAAACCGTTCATTAATGAAAAAATGCGTAAAAAACGTGTCGCATTTTGTAAAAAATACATTCATTGGACTGTTGATGACTGGAAGAAGGTTTTATTTAGCGATGAGTCGACATTTTTGACATTCAGAAGTTGTCCAAAAAAGGTTCGCCGGCCTATTGGCTCAAATAGGATGGACCCTAAATACACCCTAAAGACAATGAAACACCCTCCAAGTGTGATGGTTTGGGGTTGTTTCGGTTACTATGGGCGTGGAAACTTATATTTCTTCGAAGAACACAACTATGAATGGTGCACGGTATTTAGCAATGCTACAGGATAAACTTCCAATGGCAATGGCAATCCAAAGGACAAAAACATACATGCATGATGGTGCACCATGTCACAGGGCCAAAATAGTGACAAAATGGATTACTGACAATAAATTTGATATTTTGGATTGGCCTGGTAATAGTCCAGATCTCAATCCGATAGAAAATCTGTGGCTAATAATAAAAAATAAGGTTGAATGCCACGACACTGGCTCAGTCGAAAAATTACAAGAGGCCATCAAAAAGGTATGGTGCAAGGAAATATCAGTGGAAGTTTGTCAAAACTTGATTAAATCCATGCCAAAACGTCTAGAACAAGTCATCCAAACCAAAGGACAGATGACAAAATACTAATATAAGGTTAGTATACATTTAAACATTGTTTTTTATGTAAAAAATACAAATTTCAAGGGTGATCGGATACTTTTCGCGGGCACTGTATGTGTATATATATAATATATATATATATATATATATATATAATATATATATATATATATACGATGAATAAAACCACGAAGGAAAGGAAACACAGAATGGTGCTCAAGCGCTTTCGTCTAATGACATCCTCAGGAACACTCCGCTTTGACTGAGGATGTCATTAGACGAAAGCGCTTGAGCACCATTCTGTGTTTCCTTTCCTTTGTGGTTTTATTCATCACAAGTATTTTTCACGTGTTACTTTCGTGAAATAATTTTCATATATATATATATACAAGGTGGGGCACGGGAATCAAGTGTTTTTTGAATAGCTAGTAATCGGCCATTAGGAATGGGAGGGGCGTGCGGTAGGTAGCATTCCATTCCTGGGTTCATAGCATTTAACTTTAACTAACACTCACCTTTATCTTTCAGGTGCCATCATGGAGCAGTGGACGTTAGAACACCGCATGTTCGCGTATGATCATTTTGTTAGGAGTGGTGAGTCAGTGACAGCAGTTCAGCGTGCGTTTCGCCGCAGATTCAACATTCATCGAAATGACTCTGTTCCCGCTCGTGACACAATCTTACGTTGGGTTAACAATCTTCGAACAGGAGGCTCAATAATGAAAACAAAACCGAAGGGGCCGCAACGCACTGTGCGTACTCCAGAGAACGTTGAAAGGGTCAGACAAGCGATGTTGCAAAGCTCAGGCCGCTCTGCTCGGAGACATTCAGCTGCACTCGGAATCAGCAATCGTACTGTTAGACGGATTTTGCATGAAGAATTACATTTTCACCCATACAAGTTAGCGATGGTGCAGGAATTGAATGTAAACGATTGCCCCCAACGACTGAATTTTGCACAGGAAATGCTTGCACTTTATGAGCAGAATGAAAACATGATGGTGGTAATGAGTGATGAAGCCCATTTCCACCTTAATGGGGCCGTCAACAATCAAAACTGTCGGTATTGGGCTGCTGAAAATCCGCGACAACTCCATGAAAAACCGCTGCATAGCCCTAAGGTTACAGTTTGGTGCGCGGTGGGAAAGTTTGGCGTCATCGGTCCCTATTTCTTCGAACAAAATGGGGTTACCGTTACCATAACATCTGGGCGTTACATTGAGATGGTGAACACCTTTTTCATCCCTGAGTTACGAAGAAGGCGTATTGCTCGTCGACATTTGTGGTTTCAGCAAGATGGGGCCACGCCACACACCGCCAGAGCGTCAATGGCTGTTCTTCGCCCCCTGTTTCCCAACCATCTCATTTCGAGATTTGGTGACATTGCATGGCCCCCTCGGTCCCCTGACTTGTCCACATGTGACTTCTTTCTATGGGGGTACCTCAAGTCACGTGTCTACGAGGACAAGCCCCGTACATTAGATGCATTGAAGGAAGCGATCCGTCAACAAATCATCCAAATCAACAGAGACCTGCTGGGAAGAGTGGAGGCCAATTTTCGTAAACGCCTTCAACAATGCGTCGACGGCCAAGGACATCATATGCCAGATATAATTTTCGGTACATGATTATTATGACATGAAATGCTATGTTCTTACGAATGTTGTTCTACCAATATATTTTCTTTACAAAAATAAATATCATTTTCCTGATTATTCCAAAAACACTTGGTTCCCGTGCCCCACCCTGTATATATATATATATATATATTTTTTTTTTTCTCTCTCTCTCTAGGAGACATGCCTGGAACTTCCGCCACGGCTATTCAATCCATTAAGGTCGCGTTTTCCAAATCCATTCCATACGCTCATAATGACCGAAAGAAGACTGATCTTGACCAGAAGTTGGCAGAGATGATCTACATTGATCGTCAGCCCTTCGCATGTGTCGAACGGGTAGGATTTAGGCGACTACTTCAGGCTGCCGATCCGAAGTACACAATTCCTTCTGAGAAGTTTTTCAGGACGAACCTTATTCCAGACATGGCAGGCAAGGTGAAGGGCAAGATCGAGGAATTGATGTCACAAATGAAGGAAGAGAAGAGGAAATTCTTCTTCACCACGGACATATGGAGCAGTCGAGCAATTGACTCATATATAAGTTTGACCTGTCACTTCGTTGGCCCAAACTTCGTGCGCAAAAACATCTACAACGAGACGAGGATCATACAGCAGAAAAAATTTCTGCCAAAGTTCAAGAAATGATTCAAAGTTGTGCATTTTTCGAGCCGTTGTCAAAAGATTAGCCATACTCAGGAGGTTCAAGCAGCCATCCTTTATCACCAGTTGGAGTGTATGAGCCAAACAACAGAAACTATCCATTCCTGTTTGTCTGAAAGCGGCTCGCATGTTAGCTGCATTATCTCTCATGATCATAAGAGATAATGCAGCTAACATGCGAGCCGCTTTCAGACAAACAGAAATGGATAGTTTCGGTTGTTTGGCTCATACACTCCAACTGGTGATAAAGGATGGCTGCTTGAACCTCCTGAGTATGGCTAATCTTTTGACAACGGCTGGAAAAATTGTCGGTCATTTTCGCCACTCTCCGCAAGCGACGCAGTGCCTATATCAAATCCAAAGAAGACTTAACTTGCCTCAACTGAAGCTGATTCAAGATGTGCCTACCAGATGGAATTACACGCTGGAAATGTTGCAGCTACTCCTTTCCCAAAAGCAAGCTATCATTGAATATGACGTTTAATGGCCCGAGGAAAATACGTTGACTTCAACGCAATGGAAGCTTATGGTCAAGCTTATTGACGTGCTTGCTGTCTTCAAAACTGCAACGCTCAAAATCAGAGGAAAACTCGCTTTTATCGGAAATTTTACCTACAGTCAAATCTCTGTCAAAAGGAATCTGTGCAGCGTGTTCAATGAATGATGCTGGTGTCAAGATTCTGAAGAGCCAGCTGGGCGATTCTCTCGAACAGAGATTTCGAAAGCATAATTCAAATGAGAAACTGCTGCTAGCTACAGCAGTTGATCCCCGATTCAAAGGAGCTGGGCTGATAGACGACGACCTGCAAGAAAAGGCCAAGGAATTGTTGAGACAAGAGATACGCAGTCACATGGAAGGGGGCCCAACGAAAGCGTATTGGAGGTCCAATTGCCGTGAAACGCCGCCGAAGTGGTCCGGTTTCTCCGTCCAAGAAAATCGCTCTTTGGGAAAACCTTTCCGATTCAGAAGGTAGCGATCTCGTCGATCACGTTCGTCCTATTCTAGTTGAAGAACCCCAAACGAGGGATACGGAAACAAGGTTCACTGTCCCAGACGCACGAGTGGAAACAGCCCTGGACGCCTATTGGTCGCAATCTCGGATCGCTGGGATAGGAATCCATTCATTTTCTGGCGAGAACATTCTGCTGATTTCCCGGAGATTGCCAAAGTTGCTGAGAAGTGCATAAGCTGACTCTCTGGATCAGTTGACTCTGAACGGCTTTTCTCAACGGCTGGAGATGTTATCAATGCGAAACGAGCCAACATCACCCTACTCAACGTTGAAGAACAAATCATCCTCTCCAAAAATCTGAAGTTCCTCAATTTTGATTATTGAGTGAACTGTTATATTGAGTTACACTTTTTGAATTACATATTGTTTCCATTACATGACTTATTTTGCGAATTCCATTTCTTCAAATATATGTTTTGAATTACAGTACATGTGTCGAATTACATTCTTTGAATCCTATTTTGATATTTTGGACATATATCGGTATCGGTATCGGTATCGGCAGATACTTTGCTCTAATTACCGGTATCGGTACCGATACTTTGGGAATACTATCGGTCGGCCTCTAATATATATATATATATATATATATATATATATATATATATATATATATATATATATATATGGCATTCCGTCCATTGAGGTCCGTGGCGTCAGGCTCCACCTAACTTTTTTATTTGTTAATGTACTGTTAGGGTGTACCATTTTTGGGTCATTTTCAAAAAGTCAAGGTCCAGGAGTCTAATGTTGTGCCAAATGATGTCCTAAACACGAATTTAACAAGCATTTTCTAATCCAACAAATTTTGAATCCCCCCCACCCCCTTGAAATTTTGCCCATCCCCTTTTCTTAAAAACCCCATATATCTAAAAAACTATCAACTTTATCGAAAAATGTTATAGAATAAAAATGATTTAGAATCAAACGTTCTATTAGAAAAGTTCATTAAGATAGAAATGTACGTAATTTTGAAAATTTTCATTTTCTTTTGTCCAAGAGCACCTTATTGTATTAATATAAAATAAGGTGCTAAAGTTACATTATTTATGAGTATATTGTGAGTATAATCCAAATTTAAAAATCCTTTTTTACATTGAATTTTAATAAACAAGCATTGTTTTTACTCTTATTGTTTCTTTTCAGACTGCTTTATTTGAAAAATAAATAAAAAATGAGTCAAACAGCTACAAAACAGCATGACTTTATTCTTGGTCGCTTGCCGGCTGATATTATGAGTTCATCTAAAATTGTTTTACCATCCAATAAAGATGTTCTAAGCCATTTTATTTATTTACGGAGAATGCAGTATAAGGGTCCAAAAGTTACAAAAGATTCTACTGTTAATGAAGTTCTACAGAAGCTACTAATAATATGGCAAAAAGCATGCAATCCTACTATAGATATTAGTAAAAACCCTAAAGGCAGGAAGATGCTGTTAAATCTAGAAGAAATGCATAATAATTTAATCAAGCACAAAAAAGAGCAAGCTTTGAAAATGAACTCTCTAATTTCATGAAAATTATGGATTCCCTTTTTGACATCTCTTCTCAAAATGCCGTTGAATTAATCCAAAAAGACCGCATGAGAACTGAGCCTCAGAAAGCATATGATATTTCATTCTTTGAAGATCAAAGAACAAAACGAGAAACATGTTTAGGTTTGCTAGATGCAGATTATGCATCAAAAGTACAGCGCAAGTACATTAGATTAGAGAAAGAGAAGAAACGCAAAGAGAAACATAAATCAGTGAAGCAAGTGAGTGCTACAGCCAGAACATCAGAGACCCTTCTTTCTAGCACGACCAGTTCTGAGACAGACAGCTATGAAGAGTTTCCGACAGAACCTACAGCAGGACCTTCAAATGCTTCCAGCCCCAAAAATATTCTTGCCTCGCCATTGGTTTCCTCCACTGCAGACAGACTTAATCTCTCTATTGGACAACGGACTGCTTTTGCTGCTGCAGTAGCCATTAGGTGTGGCAAGGATATTGAAAAACTGTCTCTCTCCAGGACCACATCTGCAAGAGCCGCTCGAAAGACAAGAAAACGAAAATATGAAACTTGCATCAAGGATTTTACTCCTGATCACTGCCTAGTACATTGGGATAGCAAGCTGCTTACCAAATCATGTTCAGAACAAGAAGATCGCCTTGCAATACTTGTTACTGGATACCCAAATGTAGAAAAACTTTTATCAGTTTCTATAATAGATGATTCCACTGGATTGTCTCAAGCCACTTCTGTACAGTATTTCAAAGTATTGAAAAATGGAACTTGAAGCAAAATGTCTTTGGAGTATCATTTGATACCACTGCATCCAATTCAGGATGGATGAAAGGTTCCTGTAAGTTACTTGAAGAACTTTTGCAAAAGAAATTGATTTGGTTAGCATGCCGCCATCATGTGGCTGAAAGAGTTTTTTGTGCTGTGTATGAAACCATTTTTGGCCCAAGTAAATCTCCTGAGTTTGAGTTATTCAAAGAATTTCGCGAGTCTAAATGGAAGAAAATTAATACGAAATCTACATACAATGTTCTTGATGTTAAATCAAGGTATCAAAGAGGCCTAAAGGAAGAATGTGTAGAATTTATGACCCAATGTTTAAGAAAATCTGACTGCTTTCCACGTGATGACTATAAGGAAGTTGCTGAAACAACTTTAATGCTTTTCGGAGAGGTTTCCAGAGAAAACAGTCATTGGCGGAAACCTGGTGCAATGCACCGTGCCAGGTGGATGGCAATGATTTTGTATACAAATAAAATGTATGCTTTTGCCCACCAAGCATCATATGATGAATCATTGATTAAGAAATTAAAGAGAATGTGTCTATTTAATGCATTAATTTATGGAAAATACTGGCTTTTATGTTCTAATTCACTAGATGGTCCAGCTAATGATCTGAAGTTTTATCATGATTTGGTGAATTACAAGAAGGAAGATAGGGAAGTTGCAAATGCTGCTTTGAAATCTTTTGCCAATCATTACTGGTATTTGACGGAGGAAGTGGTCCCTTTGAGTTTCTTTGGATCGCTAAGTAATGATGAAAAAGATAAGATCGCAAAATCCTTAAACAAATATCCAGTTCCAGAAAATTATGTATGTGGGCAACCTGTTTTCCCCATTTTAAAGGAAGACACAAAGCTTCATCAGCTAGTAGGTCCAATTTCATGGCATTTATTTCAATGCTGTGGGTCAAAACCAGACTCATGGATAAATAAACCAGCATCAACATGGGAAGAGGTCGATGACTACAACAAACTAAAAAACATTCTTTCATCTATTAGAGTAGTCAATGATACCGCTGAAAGAGGAATCAAGCTGGTTCAAGACTTTCATGACAAATGTCAAAATGAAGAAGAATTTCAAGGTCTTTTGCAAATTGTGGAAGAGAAAGAAGACTAATTCCTGATCCTAGTAAAGAGACTCTTAAAAGAATGAAACTCAGTAAAGAATAGTTCATTAACAGATAGATTAGGTATTTTTATTTGCAGAGATTGTTTTAATTTAGAAGAGGCTGATTTTTTTTTGTTATTAAATATACCATAAATTGTCTTTCTTATTTTTATGTTTAAAAAGCTCTTATATCAATGATTTCTAATTAGGAAACTTGTTTCTTTTTATTTTTTTGAGGAAAGTGTTGAATAAAGGAAAAAAAAACGATGGGACCTCACAACTATAGATAAAGTGTTAATTTTTAGCTTTATTTTATATATATATAGTTTTGAGGTTGTCCTCACTTTGTATAGGCTAGTTATAATAAAAACTAATTATGATTTGCATTATAACTAGCAAATACAAAGCCCATCGCCGCGAAGCTGCATTGGGGTGATGCTTCAAAGGTGGCGGTAACACCTTATTTAAGAAGAAGGCACTGCAAGCAAAAAAATTTTTTAATTTAAATTTTGTAAAAATAAATGAAAATTTTCAAAATTAAGTAAATTTCTATTTTGATGAACTTTTCTAATAGAACGTTTGATTCTAAATCATTTTTATTCTATAACATTTTTCGATAAAGTTGATAGTGTTTGAGATATATGGGGTTTTTAGGAAAAGGGGATGCGCAAAATTTCAAGGGGGGGTGGGGGATTCAAAATTTGTCGGATTAGAAAATGCCTGTAAAATTCGTGTTTAGGACATCATTTGGCACAACATTAGACTCCTGGTCCTTGACTTTTTGAAAATGACCCAAAAATGGTACACCCTAATGTACTGTCGTTATACAGTACATTGAAATACCGTATGTAAGCATATTACTGCATTGCAATATACAGTATACCAATATACTGTACAAATACCAATAAAATCATGAACGCCACATACAGTATATATTTATATATATATAAAGTAAGATTTTATATTTTTTAGTTTCATTGTTTGTTTATTTTTCAAACTCTGTGACGCTTTGTGTAAGTAAATATAAATGTTCTCTCTTTACGCTTGAAATCTTTGTCAATCCTTCATTATATTATATTACATCCAAGTAACCCAGACTTATTTTGTCGATATTGCCCATACTCTACACACAAAATAAACTTCTTCCTGAAACCTTCTATAAATAGAAATACTGTCTCCTATTTTCTTAATTCACTAAAAAAAAAGTTTTGAAGACTATATCTTTAACCAAATGAAGTTGTGCATTATTAAAAGCAGTTATTTTCTGATCTAAAAAGCAGCTTTCATATCCAAAAGAAGGAAAAGCTTCCCCTTGAATGCACCTTCAAAAAGAAGTTATTTCGTCTAAATTAAGAAAGTTTTATTCTGAGCGTTGCTCCTTCCTTCTAGAAGATTGCTCCTAAGCGAAGAAAAAAGCTTTGCTTCACGATCTTCACTTTCGGAGAGTGGACTGCCATTAAGAACAGATTGTTGCATTCATAGAAAGCCTTCAACGCATATAAGCACTGTCGCACTCCTAAATGAATTAATTCCTAACAATCCCCTGATGATGTTCAGTAGTGCTTGAACGAAACCTTATCAAAAAGAATAGGGCAGGAAAATCTATGGAGAAAGCGATGACCAACTGAATTTATTATTAGAAAAATACTAATCTATTCATTACGACTATCTGCTGTTACGACTATCTGTTGTTGTATATCTCCGTTAAATGAATATATTCCTTTACAGTATTGCCATTAGATCATTCTCATATAATAAAGGTGAAGTCATTGTGCTTATTCCTTTGATTAATTATTTATTACCTTAAATGAGTTCAATTACGGTGATTTTGTGTTCGGCTTAGTAAGTGATAAGGCTCTATGGTAGTCACATACTTCTTGCGCCATAGCTACAACATCGCATTCTCATTTGAAATGAAAGTTGCGTAAAAGTGAGGCTGCTGTTTCTCACTGGCGACTTTACAAAAATTACGGGCTAAAGCCTATGTTTGTCCATCCTCCTTCCGTTTACCGTTATCCACCCATCTTCCACTTCTTCGTGATTCCATCTCCTACAGTAGATGCAGGTGTTTCAGTGGGCAGGGCTACCGCGGCCCCGCACAATTTAAATCCTGTCCGCTCTGTCAACTTTAAATTGAGAGTATGTAAATAAGCTTAAATGTAGTCTGCAGAAATTAAAGCATTTGAAGGGTACACTTTTATTAGACGGTAAATGAATGTATGAATGTGTAGCAAACTGTTTGCTTCTTGACAAGAATGGTCCTTTGAAATTTAAGTAGAAAAAAAATACAGAACTTGCACTTTTAGGGATCAAAGGAAATTTTTCTGTTTACTTTCCATATACATTCAGTGAACTAAAACTACTCAACTACTCTTTAAATACTGAACAATCAGAGTACATTTAGGTTCAATTAAACTCCTTTTTAAAGGTGATAATATTATTTGTATTATTGTATTATTATAACAGAAATTGTAATATTGTATTATTGTAGCATAACATAATTGTAATATTGTATTATTGTAGCATAACATAATTGTAATAGTGTATTTTGTAGCAGTAGTATGTCCGCAACAAAAAGCGTGCAATGCAAATGCATGCAATATGATGAGAGTTTTTTAGCCCCTTTCCCCCCGTCCCCCCCTAAAAATTATATATATATATATATATATGTATGTATGTGAACTCCAACGGTAATCTAACCTAGCTGCTCAGCCCCAAAAAAATATACACCGTATATTGGGGCGTATAAGTCTATGGTCCAGATTAGTGGATCCCCTAACTTTCAATTTCAGATTTAGATTTTAGCCTACTCTGTGTGTTTAAGTCGACCACCAAATTGCCAACATAAAAAAGTAAAACTGTAAAAACCTTGTAAAAAATTATTTATCAAATCCTTCATAATCATCATCATAATCATCATCTGACATCATAAGTTCATTATATACATCCTGAGATACATTTGCAAGTGCTTCGTCATATGGATCCAATTCAGATGTTGACCAAAAGCGAGTTAATGCAGGACTGAGGACCTATGACAGGTATACCTGTCTTTAAATACAAGCTAAAATGGAAAGTGGAAGGTTAATTTTTTAGACTGGGCCTGTAAGTCGACTCTCTACTTTAGGGACATAATTTTAAGCTTAAAATACCGACTTATACGCCCCAATATAAGGTATGTATGTGGGTGTGTATGCATGTATAGAAAAGCTTCTTTTTTATATATATATATGAGTTTGTGTATGTGAACTCCAGGGGGTAACCTAACCTGGCTGCTCAGGCCCATCCAAAAAAAAAAAAATAAATATATATATAATATATATATATATATATATATATATATATATATATATATATATATATATATATACATATATATATATATATATATATATATATAGAGAGAGAGAGAGAGAGAGAGAGAGAGAGAGAGAGGGGTTTCAGGAGAAAAAGTCAATACTTCGGGAGGTGATAGTATCGGTCATTGTGAGAAAAAAAGTTCATATGAACATGTCTAATTCTGAATGGTTACGGAGATAGAGCTGTTTGAATCTACAAATACAAAAGCATTGTTAATGGTAATCAAGAAAGAGAAACCAATTACTACTTTCTAACATTTAATGTTTAAACATTGGCATTTTGAATGGTATCAGATACAGAAATGACAAATTTGTTACAGTTTACAATACGTTTTCGAAAATCCCACCGTCAACCTCAATGCACTTTGCAACTCGTGTGCGAAGATCGTGTGTTGTTCGTCTGAGTTGATCTTGACGTTCCTTTATGCGGGCATCAGCATCCAAAATGCACGCAAGCAATTCGTCTCGTGTATCCACCTTTCTTTTGTAAACTTGACTTTTCATCCACCCCGACAAACAATAATCTAACGGAGAGAGGTCTGGAGACCTTGGTGGCCATTGAATGGGACCACCGCGGCCGATCCATCGACCAGGGAAAGTTTGATTTAGGTATTGCATCACCAGACGGGTAGAATGTGGAGGAGCTCCGTCATGCTGGAAGTACATACCAGCGCGTGTAGCCAAAGGAACATCCTCCAATAGTCTTGGCAATTCATTTTGCAGAAATTCTAGGTAACTTTGTCCTGTAAGACGATTCTCTATAGTAACAGGGCCAATCAGCTGGTCATCGATGATACCGCACCACACATTGGCAGAGAAGCGATGTTGAAAATTTGTTTTCACAGTGGCATTTGGAGTTTCGTCTGACCACCGATAAGAGTTACGAGTGTTGTTGATACCGTCACGGGTGAAAGTAGCTTCATTGGTGAACAGTATTAAGCGAAGCACTCGGCGATTAGCATTTACCCAATGACAAAATTCCAGTCGCATGGCAGCGTCTCCTGGTTGAAGGTGTTGTACACGCTGTACATGATATGGATGCAAGCCTTCCTCACGTAATGTTCGCCATACTCTTGTGTGTGGTACACCGAGACGTGTAGAAATTCTTCATGAGCTAATAGTAGGACTACGTTCTACCAACGGAAGAATGTTTTCCACTTCATCCATATCTTGTTGACCTTCACGTTCAGATGAAACATGAGCGTTGGGAAGTGTACCAATCTCACGCAATGTGTTGAAAACCCTGGTAAACACTCTTCGATCCGGAATTCTGCAGTTCAGAAACAGTCGACGTTTTATTCTGCAACAGCAGCTGTTGCACTTCCATCGCAAAAACCGTAGACATACACCATATCTGCATATTCGGCATGTGTGAAGGTGTGTGGCATTCTTAACACTGCTTCAAACACCAAACAATGTCACTCACAACAGGCAGCTGTCGATTGGCTTATGTTATATGCTTACATTACAGCTTACATAGTTCAATGTTATAGGGGAGGGAAGGGGAGGAAGAGCTGCGCGCGCATCAGATTTAAACAGCTCTATCTCTGTAACCATTCAGAATTAGACAATGTTCATATGAACTTTTTTTCTCACAATGACCGATACTATCACCTCCCGAAGTATTGACCTTTCCTCCTGAAACACCCTGTATATGTGAGTGTGTAAATGTGAGCAGCCTAAAATAAAACACAAGGAGAGAGAAAGACCATCCATTCGTAGACATGGACCATCGCATAATGGTGTCTTCAGCATCACAACCAACAGGCTTAGAAGGCAGCCATTCGTCTCACAGCCAGTCGTATAGGGCGGACATATAAACAATAATTAGCATGCTTTGCCTCAAAAAACATACGCAAAGGTGAATTAACGCAGTTCTATACCAAAAACGAACCCTTAGACTACATCAAAATTACACGTGGTCCCATCTCAACAAGCACATAACGTGCACGGTGAATTAAAGCAGTTCTATTATATTGCGAGCCTTTACAATACTTCACATAACCCTTCATACACAGCCCCATATCAAACACACATTCCCTAACTGAGAGACAGCACCACCACAACCAATTAGAACAACAAGATCTCAAAAAATAGCCAGATAATATAATTATGAAGCTCGTGACAGAAAACCATCATGAAAGCCATGGTAGCGATGTATTGGAATCCTGTCTGTTCTTCCAAACAAAAACTGAAACACAGTAAACCAAATTTAAAGTAAAAACGAAATTTTGCCTTTATTTAAAAATGTATCTTTAAATCTTATTTTAAAAAATACTAATATAATTTTATAATAAAACTGATTTTAGTTTTAGGGCTAACTTATTAATTTTTTATAAAAATATCCTATTTTTTTAACGGATCCTATGTTTCACAATATATAAAAAATCGGCGAGCAGCAGTCAATTAATTTCAGAAATAAATACACGCATATATATATAAGACAAATATATACAGGAAATATAT
The DNA here is from genome assembly GCA_023014485.1 of Bathynomus jamesi. Lineage (NCBI taxonomy): Eukaryota > Metazoa > Arthropoda > Malacostraca > Isopoda > Cirolanidae > Bathynomus > Bathynomus jamesi. The sequence goes on from JAJOZX010004072.1 coordinate 206,451, forward strand.
ATATATAATTACATTCTTTCGTACGTATCAACACGAATGCATGTGCAGAATATTAGCCGTCCATTCTTTTACCAGCCAAATCTGACAAACTTCTCAACGCCTGGACTGAGAGTTGCCTGCGAGGTCTTTAAACCAATATTATTTTTCTAAACGTATTTTGCTAATCAAAATATGCTAGTGAATTTATGTAAATCGTTTTAGATACATGGTTGGCTATAATTTCCTGTAGATTTATTTTATATTATTTCCTTTAAACAGTTTTCCATCAGCTGACGGAAAAGTTGTCAGATGTTTCAAGACACAGGTCCTGTCTAATAACTTTATCTACAGTTATTTATGCAAAGCACAATTCTCTCTCATATATACTGTATATATATATATATATATATATATATATATACACCCCAGAATATACCGTATATACTAACTTAATTGAAATTACCTGTTTGACAAAGGTTTCATGACATCTTACGCGAGGGGATTACTGAACAATAATTATATGTGGAGAATCTGGCAACTATCTCCACCAGCTGTGTGGAAAAGTTGCCAGCGAGGTCTTTAAACCAATATTATTTCTCTAAACGTATTTTCCTAATCAAAATATGTTAATGAATTTATGTAATTCGTTTTAGATACATGGGTGGCTATAATTTACATATCTCTCTTTCTCTCTTTATATATATATATTATATATATATATATATATATACACACTGTATATATTATATACACTTACATATATATTATTTATAACTTATATATATATATATATATATATATGTTATATGTTATATACTTATACCAGAACATACCAGCTGGTGAGAAAGTAGCCAGTGAGGCCTTTAAACCAATAATATTTTTTGAACGCATTCCTTCGTCGTCGTATTTGTTCAGCCAGATAAATTTAAAGAAATGCTAGCACTAAATCAAATATACAGCCGTTTTCTAAATATACGCTTAAACATTACTATTATTATAATGTAAACGATTATTTAAATTAAACATCTGATTTCCTTCGCATTAAAAACAGCTGGCAACTCAGCCTACATTCTTGACACATAACTGTGGCAGTAATTGTTTTCAGACTAATAATTAAGCTTTAAGTATATTTAAGTTTCTGGAAATTCATTTCAAAGTGCTGTAATAACGAACAATTTTAACTTTCAACAAATTCTTCAGGCAAATTCTGAATCTGGTACCAACCCATTAGAGTGTGGTAGCTACATGTACAGTTCATAATTTTTTTGTTTTAATCAAATCTCAGTCTAAGAGCCTGGGAATTTTGAAGGTTTCCACATTTACGCATCAATGTCAGATTCAGAATTTGCCTTAAACCTGAAGAACTTTTTGAAAGTCAAAATTGTTTTTTGTGATAAAAAATAAACTATTACAATACATATTTCGGAGCTCTTCCAATATGTGCTCTACCGCGAAACTGTGATCTACCATATTCCAATACGTGCTCTACCGTGAAACTAGCCTTATAAGGCTAACCAGCGAAAATATCATGACTTAACCTAACCAATCGTTAGGTCAACTATACGCCCTTGACGATTGGTTAGGTTAAGTCGTGATATTTTCGTTAGTTAGCCTTATAAGGCTAACTAACGTACCTGCTGCTAATCCGAATAATCTAAGGTAGATCACGTATTGGAATGTAAATTTTAAGGTAGAGCACATATTGGAAGAGCACCCATATTTCATATGTCAATAAACTACAAAGAAATTATGGGTATAATTTTAAGTTTGAAAATAGGTCCTAAATTGGCTACTGAAATTTGAAATAAGAATATTGGTAGGCCTAATCATTGCTCGCATTGTGAAAATATAAAGTCATCATTATAAGAAGCCCTAAAAGCATTGATTTTCTAGTTTGAGAATAGTATTTAACAAAGTTTGCTTGCTGCAATAAACCTGCCTTAGTTATTTCATTTAAATTTGGGGTGATAGGAGCCCTCAGAGTTTTAAAATTCAGTTTATGGTAACAGTAGGCTTAAATAAGTATAGTAGATAAACTATGGAGAATAAAATTAAATTATAGTTACTCTAATAGAAATTTTCCTCCTAAATGTAAAAAATTATCGCAGGTTATGGACCAATTTTATTTTTCTGCATTTTACATGTTCCACTTATTCATTTTTATTGCTACATAGCTTTGTAGCCACACCTGTGTCGCTTAATAATGTCAGGAATTTAATTAGGCCAATAAAATTTTAACAATAAATTAGCTAAAGTGAAAAAGATTATAATTTTAGTAAGTGTTCTCACTGTAGTAAACTATAATTAGAATGTCATGTCATCATCAAAGCACCAGATTCTCCCAATTTCATTTGGTTTATCACCTGATGGCACTATTGTTATGACGAAATTCAGTTTTTAATAAATTTCTTGAGTGAATAAATTTCTGTATATTATTGGTTTTCTTATTTAATTTTATTGTGAATAGAAAATACTGCAGTTTATTATTATTATTATTTTCAGAAATAATGTATCTTAAATTTGGGTAGGCTACTTCAAAAATGTATAATAATGTGGTGTCTTATTTCTTGATGTACTACAGTTGTTAGTATGTCATATGTCTAAGATAAGTATGGTTTAGTTATCATTTTCTTATACCCATCCTTTAACCCTTCATTAGTTATGTGGAAAGATATAACATTGTTTCTTACATTACATCTGGTCATGTTTGCCCCACACAGTTAATGAGATTGTGATTGAAAATTTTAAGATTTTATTATTATTGCACCCAGGATGCTGAGATACAGCTGGATAGGTGAGAAATTAACGTTTACCTATCTGAATTGAAGAGCTTGAATAAAGAAGAAACCTGCCTTTGTGACAGACAATTTAATGTAAGTATAGGGGCATGTACACCTATCATTAAAATGTATTAAACTAAAAGCTAACAATGAAGTTGTCACTGCGTACAGTGCCATATCTTTCATTGGATCATAAAAGTCCAAGTTAACCTCAGAATTTTTACATATAGTCTATGTAGAGATGGATTACATGGATGGTAATTAGGTCGTCATTGTAGGCCTACACGCATAGAGCTAGTGTCAGTTTTACGTAACCCCATAATTACATTTATACACTGAATCAAATGATTTTTCATAGTTTTAGTAAAAATTAGCCATTAAATTTATAATTGGGGTTCAGTTGGGTGATGCTGAAGGAGTTACCCATTAATGTAAACTATTCAGTGATTAGTGGGGAAGTCAGTATCTAATAGGTTTGTAGTCAATACCCTTTTTAAAATTCACAGTGAAGCGGTAATTTGTGTTCATCTATTCAGCCGAATATAAGAAACCTATGTCGATGATAGAGAGAGTTACAAGGAGTTATAAGGACAAGAGGAAGCATCAAAGACCGTCTGGTCCACTCTGGGAGTGAAACAAGTTTTTTTTCTTTCAACTATTCTAGCAGTAGTAGAAAACTGAACATTAGATTTCTTATAACAACACTTTTATATTGATAACTTAATAGGATCAACCTCAACAAGAATAGAATTATTGGAAATTTACAGTTCACCTCAAGATGTTATGAAGCAGGGTAATTTTGAATCAAGAGAATGGACTTCAAATGATGAGGGCTTAAGCCAAGAGATTTTAAAACATGGGAAGGGTCTTACTGAACCTACAAATAGAATTAAAACTTTGGTCATGACATGGTACTTGGGTTCAACTTCTGCTAAGCATGATTTATGTTGTACAAAGGAATTTAAACTTAATTTGGTAGCTAATACAAAAAGAAAAATACTTTCTGAAGCTTCAAAGATATTTGTTCTCATGGGTTTGTTCCTACCTGCAACTATAGAGCAAAAATATTTCTCGAAGAGCTTTGGAAGAAAAATGTAGGTCAGGATGAAACAGTTTCAATCAAAGATCAAACTTGTTGGAAAAGATTAGCTTCAGACTTAAATAAAGTACAGAGCACTAAAATTCAAAGGTGTATAGGGATGATGGGTAGGCTCAAGTCATTCGTGTTTTCCAAATGACATGTAACAATGTAGTTTAAACAAAAAAACTTTTTCTTAGTTTTAGTAAAAGTTTAACCATTAAATTTATGATTGGTCCTCAGGTAGAGCGATAGAGCTATGAATTAATGTAAAATCTTCAGTGGTTAGTGGGAAATTCATTATCTTGATAGGCTTGTATTCAATACCTTTTTTAAAATTCATAGTGAAGTGCTGTTTTTGTTCATTCTATTCAGCCAAATACGAGAAACCTATGTGTATGATAGAGAGAGTTACAAGGAGTTACAGAGACAAGAGGAGGCCTCAAAGACCTTCTGGCCCCCTCTGGGACAGCCTACCGAAACTGAGATCAGCCAGTTAGCTACCCACACTGTAAAAGATTCCTGATGCCGATATAGCTATACTAATTTCAGACATGATACTGCTGGTGTTAATTATGTACGCAATACCTCGAACATTGTCGCTAATGCGTTCCTGGAAAAGGCGACGATATTCAAAACAACGATGTTCAAGGAATGTAACCTATGGGAAATAAGAGGTTCCGTTCTCAGATTTTTTTTTTTGTGTCAAAATCAAGATTTTTGCATTACAAATACAGTACAAATACACTCGTTTTAACAGCTCAATCACAGGAAAAACATCAATAAGAAACTGTTCAATTCAAACCTTTTATTTAAACACGAAAATTTATAATGCGAACGAAAAAATGGAATTGGAAATTATTTTTAAGCAAAACATTTGTCTACTGTTCAATTCAAACCTTTTATTAAACATGAAAAGGGCGAAGGGTGGGGAAGGGTGATGCTGCCAGGCGTAAGACGACGAAATAGCAAAACCAAGACGATGATGTTGTAAATCTTAGTCGCAAGCATAGCAACGACGAAAGCACAGAACGACGATAGCACAGAACGACGATGTTCAAGACAACGATGTTCAAGGTATTACTGTACTTGAAACATTAAAACTGTTCTTTGCTACAAAAAAAACTTCTTAATTTTAATATTTGAAATTGATGGCTTTAATTACGTACTTGAAACAAGATGTAGCCATTCAAACTTGGGTAATGCTTTCTATCCCCTCTTAAAATATTTTGGTTGAATTAAGGAATACATTAGCTATGAGATACATAATAGGATGAAATAATTAACGTCTCCAGGTTTCAGTTGCCAGAAAATAGCTAATAATATTGATTTTTATCCTCTTTTGGACCACTGGGTCAAATTTGTACCGTTTCCAATACACGCATTCATAACTTAACCCTACAAAAACCTCGGTCGTTAAGGGGTTAAGAGGGCTTACTAAGTTTTCTATTGTTTCCGATAAACTTCTGTATTAAACACTTTCCGTAACTTTCTCTTCATGCTGTGTGACTTCTGTATAGAATAACCTTTCAGCTCATTGTTAGAAATAGCATGATTTCTGTACATTTTGAATGCACTCAAGAACTTCAAAGCTTATGGTAATGTTTCAGAGCTAATATCAGATTGTATACCTGCTGCATAAAGTGAAGGTCTGAGGCTTTCTTGATAGGAATCTTATAAAGATTGTGCTAGGTCTAGCATGATTGTTTGATCTATTTGGCATACTTAACTGAGGAATAGGATTAAAGTGCTGCTGAATTTACGTTAGAAATTTATGGTCACTGTTATTTATTTATTTCACCAGTCATAGATGATCTATTATACTATTTAAGGCAATATCCTATTTTGACGTTGCAAATTATTCAACCAACCAAAGATAAACGGCACTCCAACACTTCCAATTAATTGTTTATGTTAATTAGGTTAATTGACTGCCCAGTTAGGTCAACTGTACGCCCTTGTTGATTGATTAGGTTAAGTCTTGATATTTTCGTTAGTTTAAACGAAAATATCACGAGTTAACCTAACCAATCGTTAAGGGCGTATATTTGACCTAACCGGTTGGTTGAATAATTTGGGACGCCAAAATAGGATATTGCCCTATTTAAAATAGAAGTTCTGTGAAGTCCCTGAGAAATTGAGGAGATTAAACAAATGTCTAGTGTTATACTATAGTTAACGCAGACCATAAATAGGCTATATATGTGGTAGTA